>SSHR01000531.1:0-75368 GCA_006518225.1 Fusarium neocosmosporiellum | reverse complement strand
TGCCGTACGCGATCCAACAGTTGATATAATAAGTTAAGGTAATATAGATATATAAGGGACCTCGTCGGGCTACCTTGCGACGACGCTGTGAATCTGGCTTCAGTGTGCGAAAAGACCCTCTGCTCTCCCGTCGTAAGGAGAGGCGAAGGAGCAAAAAGAAAACCCTGTGTGACACAGGTGGCTGGATCTCTCCCGCCGGGAATTGAACCCGGGTCTCAAGCGTGACAAGCTTGCATACTGACCACTATACTACGGAAGACGCCCAAGTGTTGAAGCACTTGGTGTAGTGGGGCTGTGATATGGTAGCATAACTTTAAACCTATATACCCAGATAAACTATCTATGAGTTAAAGTTGAATATCTGGAAGGAATCGCCGAGAGTGTTCCTCATGGCATTGACCTTTGGCTTGCCATAGATGCCTACCATGAGAGCCTAGGTGCCTTCCCGAAGTGTTAGCAATAAAGACACTAGGGCTAGTCTTTGGCTTTAGTACTGTCAAGCACTGGCAGTTCCTCTTTTCCTCTTTTCCCTCATGCCCACAACGGGATCAATATCAATCACGAGCATCACGAGTTGTGCTACAGCTTTGCATTCTCCTCTTTGCCTCCCACAGTCGTATCCAATCCTCAAGAACTTGCATTTCAGTCATCATTCATCATAATCATCATTAACTAGCCCTAACACCCCCTTCTTCACTGATCTGCGTTTTCACCAAGAGCAAAGCATCCTCAAAATGGGGATATTAGGAACCGAGATCAAGTTCATCGACGCGCTGCGCTCCAGTCAGTCATGAAGGACGTTTCAGACGAGCAGAGTCGAGGAATATCGACCGATGAGATTCCTCGAGCACGCCAAGCAATACGCTACAACTAGATCTGACACAGATACCAGCGAGGGTGGCAGGGTGTTGAGTGCCGTGGACTCCTATTTCTGCCGCAAAAACCCGACACCAGTACAAATATATTAACTTATCCCTCTCCAAAGATAGTCGATGGAGAGTAGGAATAATATATAAAAGAGCTCTAAAGTATATTTTTGAACCATTTTATTATGTCTTTTCTCAAGGTATTTATAATGCTTGAGAGGAGTTAGTTAACCCTATCTAACCTTCCCATATCTTATTTACTTCTTGACTGGCGTGGCCTTGTCCGCATACCTGGTATTCCACCCACTCGATCAACCCTCAACCGTGTTTCCTGATCGGTTCAGGGACCACGTCGACGTAGTGCCTATCCTCATCACTCGAGCACGAATCTTTGGCTACTTCCGCATCATCGACTACTATCAATCAAGGCTTCTCTGTTTCTTTCTACCCATGATTTGAACAGACATTGGGATGCGGAACGCCGGGCGCGTTGTTGTAATAGTTCATTTACGGTTAAATGTAAGAGAAATAATCTTGATTGAATATTAAACGACGAGCGAATTTTTCTTTAACGCACAGATTCATTCCAGCGAGAGAAGGAGCCTCCTTCGGGGCGGGTTAAAATTGCAGTGCAAAAAGAGGTGCGCCGAGGATACTACGTTGCTGTGTTAATTTATTGATGAGAGTCTTGCTGGCAAGTGTGTACTCACTGTAGCAAGACAAAATGCTTCATAAATTTTGAACTTGCATTCGCTGTAATGATCGTGATGTGTACATGTCCAACCATCAATTGACCTCAAGGCTCTCCCCAGATCTCATCCGCAATCTCCCTCACCAGAGCAAGCTTCTTCCTCTCCTCCTCCTCATTCAGAGGATACCCACTCTCATGGGTGCTAAATCCGCACTGAGGGCTCACAGCAATCCTCTTGAGCGCCTCCTTCTGAGTCTCACCCGTCCCCTTGGCGACCCAATCCGCAGCGCTCAACACACGCTTCTTCATCTCCTCCTTATCCTCCAGCTGCGGCAACTTTGTGCTGATCACACCGACGACGACGTGCTTGTTGGTGGGGAGGTGCTGCAGGGGCTCGAAGCCTCCGGCGCGCTCAGTGTCGTACTCGAGGTAGAAGGTGTTTACGTTGAGGTCGCGGAAGAGCTTCTCGGCGATGATGTCGTACTTGCCCTCGGCAAAGTGGCGGCCGCCGATAAAGTTGCCTCGGCAGAGGTGGATGCCCGTGTGCATGTCGGAGGGCAGCTTGGAGAGGCAGTCGTTGTAGAGCTTGATGTAGGCGTCGAGAAGGTCGTCGACGGTGCCGATGTTGTCGGCGTCGGCGGCCCAGCCATCGCGGAACTTTTGGCTACAGAAGTCTGAGAGTGTCAGTGATGGATCTCTGAAGAATGAGGCGTTCACTCACAGGCCATGCCGGGATCATCGAATTGAACGTTGCGAAGGCCGGCCTTGTACAACAGGTCTAGCTCGGCTTGGTACACCTTGGCGACATCCTTGAAGTACTCCTCATCATTGGCATACGCCTCTGGCGAGTAAGCCTTGCCCTGCTTGTATCGCATATGGAACCAAGCAGGCGTGATCATGGTGAACTTGATGGCAGGCCAATCCTCCTTGGGCACAAACTGCTGAATGAGACGCAGCTCATGCACGTTGGAGACAGACTTTTCAGGATCGTGGGAGAGCTTGCTTCCAGCAATGACAGAGTCGCCGGGCATGACCTGGCGATCCTTCTCAATCAGGCTGACCACATCCGGATGGTACAGACGAAAGAGGCTCGCCTCGGCGTCCTGCAGCTGCTTGGTACCGACGAATTCATCCCACATGAGGCCCCAGAAGCGCGTGCGGGCGAACTCTCCGCTGGTGACGGCCTTGAAGCCAAGGTCCTGCTGCAGCTTGACCACGTCCTTGACGGCGGCCGTTTCGACCTCGGCGAGGCCGGCGTCTTCGGGGGAGACGCCCTTTTCGCGGATCTGCTCTCTGACGTCGAGGAGACGCTGAGGACGCAGGAGGGAGCCCATGTGCTCAGCGCGGAACGGTTTGGGAGCGGCCATGATGTTTGTTCAAGTAGATGTCGCGTGAGTGATTGCAGAGTAAAAAAATTCAAGCTCCGTCAACAGAATGCTCGCCAAAAGATCATCCACCAAGAAGAGGGGCGTTGCCCATGAGCCCATGCGGATGCGGGGCTCACCAATGGCGGGGTCAGAGATGACCGAGATCTGACTGAGGAGGATCCCGTTGGACGGCAATTGATCTGCGCGCGCGTTCGTCTTGAAGCTGGGTGCGTGATGTGGGAGGGGTAAATGCCAGGAAGGGCAATGGGCCGAGGTCTACCACGTCGTAGCATTGAGTGAGATGGATGTCATCTTGAGGGATGCCTGCAGATGACTTGGAGAGTCGGTTGGTGAGTTGGCCATGGTTGTTGAAGAGGTAGTGGGTGAGAAAAGACAAGTTCAAACGATGGTGCAAGCCACGGAAAAGGCCTCGACTTAATACACCTCAAATGAGAACCTTGACGTCCTCCAACTGACATAAGTTTCGTGCTTCGTCACTGCTTACGTCGCATCATGCGTGAGACACTCCTTCCCCTCTACGTTCTGTAACTGGTCTCATTGTGCGCTGCTCATCTTATCGGCCAATACAATCGACAAGATTACAGCGACGGAGGACGCCGCAATAAGACTCGCGTAACCGTGGCTATGCTCTCGGAATAAATACTTTTTTTTTAAGTGGCAGGCCGGCCCCCGCGGGGATGACATGGTCTCACCGGCCGGTCGTCCGCGGAGCCCCGAAGCGGCTGGAACTCACGGGCTCCGGGTCGGAACGGTTGCGTACCCACACGGGAAGTGGCCGTCGGGGAGATCTCCTGCAGGGTCTCGTTAGAGGATACGAGTCGGAGAGTTTTTAATTGCAAGATGAAATGGGGATATAAAGGGGTGTTCCCCTTCGAGGTCTGCTTACTGCTGATTATCCGCCATGGTTTAAATCTCACCCAACGACGGACCTGTTTCACAGCATTGTACAGTAAGACTCGCGCTTTTTCCTCACACAATCACCATGCCGTCTTTGCTTCGGCGAAAATCTAAAGCTATCAATGGCAACATCACCCCGATCCCCGAGCCGCCCGCGCTTCCCTGGCTTGGACACATCGCCGAGTTCAAATCGGATGACTCATTGCAAGACCTTACGCGACTCCACGAGATCTATGGTGATTATTCAAGCTACTCATGTTTTAAATATTGCAACTGACCTCTATAGGCGACATCTACCGGTTGCGCTTTCCCGAGGGAAAGTCGTACATCCTGATCGGCTCAAACAAACTCGTCAACGAAGTCTGCGACGAGACACGATTCCAAAAGTCCATCAACAACGAACTCTGGGAAGTCCGAAATCTCGCCAACGATGGTCTATTCACCGCAAAGCCCGGTGAGGAAAACTGGGGCATCGCTCACCGCGTCTTGATGCCGGCCTTTGGCCCCGTGAATATCAGGGGCATGTTTGACGAGATGTACGATATCGCGACGCAGCTGGCTCTCAAGTGGGCTCGGCATGGACCTTCGCAGGCTATTCTTGCTGCTGATGATTTTACGCGGTTGGCGTTTGATACTATTGCGCTCTGCAGTATGGACTTTCGGTTTAACTCGTTTTACCGTGATACGGCGCATCCCTTTATCAGCAGCATGGGCGATGTTCTTACCGAGTCTGGGAAGCGGTTTCAGCGTCCCTCCGTGGCCAAGGTATTCTACCGAGCTATGACGAAAAAGTACTTTCAAGACATCAAGATGATGCGGGAGGTCGCAGACGAAGTCGTCCAGGCTCGGAGAGCCAATCCCGACAGCAAGAAGAAGGATCTTTTGGCGGCTATGATGAATGGTGTGGATCCCAAGACTGGGAAGAAGATGAGCGATGTCAGCATTACTGATAACCTCATTACTTTCTTGGTTGCTGGCCACGAAACGACGTCTGGCACCTTGTCGTTCTTGTTTTACTCGTTGCTCAAGAACCCGGATTGTTACCAAAAAGCCCAGAAGGAGGTGGACGACATCATGGGCAAGGAACCTATTACCGTTGAGAAGATCTTTAAGCTGAGATATATCCCGGCTGTAAGTAGCTTTCGTCCTGTCTCGAGGCCTAACTAACTTCCCCCCCAGGCCCTTCGCGAAACACTCCGCGTCTGCTCCCCCATTCCCGGCGTCGCAATGGAAGCCCTCAAAGACACACTCCTCGACTACAAATACCCCATAGCAAAAGGCGACGTCATCAGCCCCTTCCTAACAGTCGCACATCTCGACCCCCGAGTCTTTGGCGAAGACGCGCACCTCTTCCGCCCCGAGCGCATGCTCGACGAAAACTTTGAGCGTCTCCAAAAGGAGCATCCAAACTGCTGGAAGCCCTTTGGCAACGGTGTGCGGGCGTGTATCGGACGGCCGTTTGCGTGGCAGGAGATGTTGCTTGCCGTTGCGCTCCTATTGCAGAATTTCAACTTTTCGATGGATGATCCCGGGTATAACTTGAGGATTGCGGAGACTCTTACGGTTAAGCCGAAGGACTTTTATATTAGGGCTTCGTTGAGACATGGGATGTCGCCTTTGGATTTGGAGCATAAACTTCGCGGGACGACGGCTGATCCGGTTCCTGCAACGAATGGTGCAGCCAAGGACGAAAAGCACGATATCCCTGAGGCTGATGGGAAAAGGATCAGCATTTTTTACGGCTCCAACAGTGGTACCTGCGAGTCTCTCGCCCAGAGGCTCGCAGCAGATGCCTCTTCCCACGGCTTCACCGCATCATGCATTGAATGCCTCGACGTCGCCAAAGAGAACTTGCCCACCAACCAACCCGTCGTCATCATCACATCCTCTTACGAAGGCCAACCCCCGGACAACGCCGCACACTTTGTCTCGTGGCTCAAGAACCTCCAAGGGAAGCCCCTTGGCAAGGTGTCCTATGCCGTGTTCGGAGTCGGACATCGAGAGTGGTCTGCGACTTTCCACAAGGTTCCCAAGCTTGTCAACACCGAGCTTCTGGAACATGGTGCTAAACGAGTGGCAGAGATTGGTCTTACGGATACTTCTGATAGGGACCCGTTCACGGACTTTGAGACGTGGGAGGATAACATCCTCTGGCCTGCTTTGCAGAAGGAGGGTCCTGTCTCGGAGCCTAAGATTGCTATGGCACAGACAGACCTGTCCGTCAGCGTCTCTATGCCTCGAAGTTCGACACTTCGCCAAGACGTCAACGAAGCAATCGTAACATCCACCAGAAACCTGAGCGGCCCAGGGGTTCCTCTCAAGAAACACTTCGAGATTGCACTCCCCAGCGAGGTGTCGTATCGGGCAGGCGACTACCTCTGCATCCTGCCCATCAACCCCCGAGAAACAGTCTCGCGCGTATTCCGACATTTCAAACTCTCATGGGACGCTGTACTTACCATTGAGGGAGAGAAGAGAGTTGCTCTTCCCATGAGTCAGCCGACTTCTGCTTGGAACGTTCTCAGTGCTTATGTTGAGCTTGCGCAGCCGGCTACCAAGAGGAATATCTTGTCTTTGGCAGAGTACACTTCGGATGGCGAGACTAAGCGGAGTCTTCAGGATCTTGCCGGTGAGAAATTGCAAGAGGAGGTCACCAAGAAACGGGTCTCTGTCATGGATCTTCTTGAGCGGTTCCCCAAGATTGAGCTTCCGTTGGCTCCGTTCTTGACTATGCTACCGCCGATGAGAATTCGTCAATAGTGAGTTCACTTCTCACCTATGTTTAGAATGATTACTCACAAATTTCAGCTCCATCGCCTCTTCCCCCCTAAAGAGCCCGCACCACGTCTCAGCAACCTACTCCATTCTCGACGAGCCCTCACTCTCCGGCCAAGGGCGTCACATCGGAGTAGCGACCAGCTATCTCTCAAATCTCAGTACTAACGACCTTGTCCATGTTGCTATCCGTCCCTCGCACGTTGCCTTCCATCTTCCTCTCACACCCGAGACCACTCCCATCATCTGCGTCGCCGCGGGCGCTGGAGTTGGACCGTTCCGTGCCTTTATTGAGGAGCGCGCCCAGCAGATGGCTGCTGGTAGAAAGCTGGCACCCGCATTGCTATTCTTTGGATGCCGTGGAAAGACAGACGATCTATACCGCGAAGAGTTTGACGCATGGGAGAAACAAGGCGTCATGGTAGTAAAGAGAGCCTACTCCCGCGAGACTTCAGAAGAGACCAAAGGTTGCAAGTACGTCCAGCACCGAATGATGGAGGACAAGCATGAGGTCGCTGAGCTCTGGGACCGGGGAGCGAAGCTGTACGTTTGCGGTAGTCGCGATATGGGCAAGGCTGTGGAAGAGGCGTGCGTTGGGCTACTGAAGGAACTCAATGATATGACTGATAAGGAGGCTAGGGAGTTTGTTGAGGAGGTTCGCAACCAGAGGTTTGCTACTGATGTTTTTACCTAAATGGGGTCTTGTATAAGTAGTGTTTTGTTAGCAGTATACAATACCCTCGCTCTTTGTATGTTAATTAGTAGCTCCTTTTCTCTCCTTCATTTGCTGGTAAAGATGCCTTCTCGCATTTGAAAACCTTCAATAATCGCATGTGCGATCCATTACTGAGTCGCTTCTAACGACACAGACCGATCTCGATCCTACGCATTGTGACGTGTCTATTCATTCCACGTCGACGGGTGGACCTGCAGGATCATATATGTGAAACTGTTCGTTCCGCCAATTCCGCCCTGGCCTAGAAAGCCGTCATTTGTGATATGAAGCGGACGGCAGCCGAGCAACCCGGTGCTGTTTACTAGCCATCGGTCAGTACGTACGTCTTTGGGAAACAGCGATAAGATGTGCAGGGATACGTGGAACCTGTTTAGAAACCGTCAGCCGCACCCTTCATAATTCCAACCCTTGAAGGCTTGGGCCAACGATGATCTAGAGCTAGAAAATGTGGGAACTTTGTGGTCTCATTTGCGGAGTAAGGATGGCGATCTCCCGTTTCAAGGTGCACAGACACAACTGTTTAAACTACAGGAGCGTTTATTCAGTGCGGAATGAGATGAAGAGACTTGTCAAACGCGGAATTGGCTCGCGGGCTCGTTCCGGGGTTGTCATGCCATATCAAATGCTGGTCGATCGAGCTTGCGGCTGATTCTGTCCGAACTGATATATCTAGTCTCTGGTTTCATCCTCCCTCCCTTCTTCACTACACTTCATATTCTACTCTGCCTGCAGGTTCGGGCTTAACAACTTTTGTTGACTACCGTAACTTTGCTACCAGCGAGAAGATGCTGTTTAAGCTCGTGTTCTGTCTGCTCTTTGCTGTGGCGTATGCTTGGACGCCCCAGTCAAGAGGTATGTCTGGCACTCTGTCGAGGTTGAGAAGTCTAACAAGTCTTAGCTGCCGTAAACCAAAGAGGCGAGAAACTATCTGAACGATGGCTCCTTGGTTCTGACAAGGTCCGTGGCGTCAACCTCGACTCCCAATTCATCATCGAACGCTGGATGGCCGAGGAGTCATGGAAGAAGATGAACTGCGGCCCTTACAATGACGAGTGGACTTGTGTTGAGGGCATAGGTCAGGCTGCAGCTGACAGGGCCTTCAAGAAACATTGGAAAACGTGGACGACTGAGGATGATATCAAGCAGATTGCAAGCCTTGGCTTGAACGCTGTGCGTATCCCTGTTGGTTTCTGGATGTATGAGGATATTGTGAAGGAGGATGAGTATTACCCGCGGGGTGGTATTTGGCATCTTGACCGTATTGTTGGATGGTGTAAAGACCACGGTCTTTATGTCATTATCGATCTTCATGGTGCTCCGGGGTCGCAGTCTCCGAGCGAGCAGTTTACCGGCCATGTGAGCAACCTTTATCTCGAGTTTTGATGCCAGACTAACGAACTCTAGGCCCTAAAGAACCCCGGATTCTACACACCAGAGAACTATGAGCGAGCCGCCAGATTCCTTGAATGGATGACGAAGCGAATTCACACCAACGGTAACTACACCACGGTTGGAATGCTCGAGGTGATGAATGAACCCGTTCGCTCTGGAAAGTGGAAGGCTGAGGCCACCGACATGAGGAAGAATTTCTACCCCAAGGTCTTCCGCCGTATCCAGGCCATGGAGGGTTACCTCAATGTTGCCGATTCTGAGCGTCTTCACATTCAGTTCATGGTGCGGCCTCTTATTAATACTATAGGTAGAGTTCATTGACGCTAACTTTGGTTGAATAGGGCAAGGCATGGGGTGCTGGAGACCCTCGAGAGTATCTCCCAGAAAGCGATCTCATCTTCTTCGACTCCCACCGCTACCTCAGCTTCGACAACCGCATCCCCGGCAACAAGCGATCATATATCGAAACAGGCTGCGACGACTACATGGGCGAAAACGTGTACGTCGGCGAGTGGTCTCTCTCCGTCAATAGCACATTAAAGAACACGGACGAATTCAAGGTTGATGGACAAGAGACCTGGTATAGACATTATTGGGCTGCGCAGGTAGAGTCGTCTGAAAAGTCCGATGGATGGTTCTTTTGGTCGTGGAAGTGTGATGGTAAGGTTGATTGGCGGTGGTGTTACAAGTCTGCTGTTGCTGCAGGTGTTATCCCGAAGGATGCTGGGAAAGCTGCTAGTATTAGCCCATGCTCCAGGTATTGATCCAGGATGAGGATGCTTCGCGTATAGTACAAGAGATATCAACAAACCGGCGATTTGTCTCGAAGAGTAGCATAATGGTGGTCGGGGCAATTTCGAACCTCAACCCATAAACAACTAGAATATCAATACTCTACTCAAAGCAGCTAAAATCATAGACAGTAACAAACACATACTCCGAGACCAAGACATTATACCAGCCATCAAACACCAATGACTCGATGAACCCTCTGGATAGTCTCCCTACCCGTCCTCGCAACGTCCTCAACCCTCAGTCTGAAATCAGGATCTTGCTCGCTCTCCCGTGCCACATTCTCACTGCGCACAAGATCAAAAGTCTCCTGCACAACGCCCAGATACCTCACTGCAGCATCGCGTATCGCAATTTGGGATTCTTCGGCCTTGATACGGAAAGAGTCTCTAAAGGCTCTCATCAAGTTGGTAAAGAGGTCCTGGTTGGAGATGGTGCCCCGTATAATGTCCTTTCTTCGTTGGTGGCTTCCTCTTCCTGAGGGATGGCATTAGCCTGAGCTCAACGCTCGTTGTGAGATTCAGAAAGCTTACCGTATTCTTGGTTGCATCCCCTGTATGAAGACTCCATTGCCCTTCCGATGGTGGAACTTCTGACACCAGTGAGCGAGTCAATTCGAAGTAGTCTGTCTGATTAGCAACGTATCTTTCAAGTTCAAGTCAACTTACCCCAGATCTGTTTCAAAATGTTCATTGGCTCGTTCAATAGAATCGAGAAGGAGTTGCTGTCGTCTGAATAAGGCTTCCATCAATGGGGCAAGAGTATCATAATCTTCATCCAGTTCGGTTTCTGCGCCTATTAGCGACGCCCTTCCGGACGGGTGGCTCACCTACCGAACTGCTCGGATGCCGTGTCCAGAATAGCGTCAACTCTCTGAACAAGGTTGGCTTGTCGTTGCTGAAGACTGTCGCACAGTTCCTGCCAAGGGTCCTCTAGATCCTGTACCATTCCATCGATGATCTCTTCGTTCCAGTTGTGTGGCCCAACCGTTGGCGTGCAATAGTCACCATATTGGCGACAAAAGGCAGAATACGACGCTAGGTCGTCAGAAATGGGAACAGGAGACGCTCTGTGGTAGCTCACCATGGTGCCACTGGAGACAGTTAGCAACGGTCTATGTTAAGGACAGGCCAACTTACTCCCTCCCATACCCTCCCAGCATCCTTTGCCGACTGGCTCCAAGATGAAATACGTCGAGCTTATCCATTAGCTGTTAGTCTATTAATGAAGGCTTAAACTCACGTCCGTATACATGTGCTGCAAAGTCCTGATTGAACGAGTGGGCTACACGGTTAACGACGCTTGTACTCGATGTAAGGCCCTGAATTGTGTTAGTAACGGTCGGACTCTACCGTGGCCTTCGTACCCTCCTCAGCTGTCTCTCCACGTCGTCCAGCCTCCTGCAAAGTGCTTCACGGCGCTCCTCACTCGCAGTTCGTGCCCCGGACTGAACCCACAAGTCTACCTGCGCTAGAAACGCCGGTATTTGGTCCTTGATGTAGCGCGTGGCGATGCGTCGTTGACTGTTTGCCACGATGGAGATGCAATGCTTGCGGACTTGCAGAATTCCACTCAGCTGGAGGAACCGTGCTGACTGAGTCTTTGGCTCGTCTCTGTGATCCCAGTAGTCTTTGTTGCTGACACAAAAGATCTTGATTTCGTCAGTGGCCACACGCTCGTTGTACTTGCTCCTGAGCTCCCGCGTCACAAAAGTATTACGAGTTGTGACCAGATACTGCTTGAGCCTGTGGCAGTTAGCGGCAAGTCTAGTTACCAGCCCGAGGACCTACTCAAACTCGTGATTTTCCTTGCGAGCGCTGTTCAATGTCAGTCTCTGTCCAAAATGCGGCAGTAATCCACGTACCTGATGTTTTTCTGTCGTAACAAGAGCTCTCTTTGCTCGTTCCTCTCTTCTTCCGTCAAGTCATCGTCGTCAAGGTCTTGAAACTCGGAGAGATCTTCTTGAACTTCGTTGGTGTCTCTTTCGTCGGTAGCAATGGCATCCATGAGGTTCCTGATAGCCCTGACTCGTTCACCTCTCCAGTCCCTGATTGCTTCCTCGGCAACAATGTCCTATCGTGATCAGCACTAGCCTTGAGCCGCGATAGTTTACCTACATCGGATCGAGTGCAGACTATGCCGACGTTTGAGAGACGGGCCCTTCTGGCCAACTCAAACACTTGATGCACTCCTTCGTCAGTAACGGCCCGGCCAATGTTGCAGATGGCAAAGATTTCATTGCATCCTAAAAGATACCGCTCCGTGATCATCCTACGAGCCGAGTTCAGATCTCGAAGCCCTAGGAAATGTTAGCAGCGCTCTGGGCAATCATCAGGAACGTACCTGGCAGGTCGACCAAAATCAAGCCTCGACTGAGAATGTGCGCGTTCAGGTAGACCCTATCTCGTCAACTACCTATGTCAAGGTCTGGGGCTGGGCGACAAACTTTGTGCTTCGGATATACGGCCATTGAGCAGGTTGATTGCGTGAGGGTGGTTCAGAAGCCAGCTCCATCAAGGCTTTGGAACAAGCATCCTGGGAAAGCCCGGACTGCTTAGTGATGAAAACTGAAGGTCTTTCCCTCGAAGCCCATTGAAACAGTGTTTCGAGAACATCTTGCTCTGGACGGTTGATGAGAAAAGCTTCATCGTTCAGCCGACCTCGGAACATGGCTCGGAATGTGTCTCTGGCAAGGTTAGCACTATCCTCCATGTCTCGTCTCTCGGCATCCTCCATCTCGTCGCTGTGGAGGTGGTAGTGGCGGTAGGATTGGAGCATCCCGGTAAGCTGCTCTCGGAGCTCTTCCATGGTGAAGAGATTGACTTCAATATCGAGGGTGTCGCGGTTGTGATAGTGGAATTCTGTCACAACACAGGTGCATGCCTCGCCGCTGTTGCTCTGCTCTGATGAGTATTTGAAGCTGAGATTAGATGTGTGCACTTACTGTCCTCGCAAGGCCCTTCACGTCAAGGAGTGAGTTAAGAAGACTGCTTTTTCCTGGAACTCTTAGTCACATATCACGGCTAGTTGATCTTCACTTACCAACACCGGAGTCGCCTACAAAGCCCACAGTTCGAGTCGATGGGTACTCGAACCTCGCTAGCTCGCCAGCCTCATCATGAAGTCGCCGGATAGTCGACTCTGGACTGTTGTGCAGCGAGGAGCTTCCCAGGACATTCTCAACAGTTGACATGAGCTGCTTGGCATCTCGGAAGGCTTGTTGAAATTCGGGAGAATGGAATGCACCTTGAGGGAGCTCCTCGTCGAGAACATTATGGGGCAATCTGTCAACACCCGAGCTTGAGCGCCGAGGGCGGCGCCTTTGTCGAGGGGTACCAGCCCTTGAAGAACCGGGCTCGGGGGTCAGGGATGCAGCTCGACTGTCGGATCCTCTAGCGACAAGGTCAACAGCCTCGGCCACGTCAGAGAGATTGGAGACTCCATTTGGCTCCGAAAGCCGCATGGTGTTCATGCCACGGACAACTTCGTCTTGGGATGACACGTTTCTCGACCTCACTGGAGTAACTTGGTTCCTGGTTGCAGGAGGAGGGGTTATAGAAACAGATGGGGTGCGAAGCCTGCTGATAGGGCTTCGAGGTGTCGAAGGATCTCCATTCGACAGAGAATCACTTTCCGTAGAGGGAATTGGAATGTCTGCCATCTTGCCAATGCCTCTGGCTGTTGCAAAGATATCGTGGAGGGGCAAGAGAGTTTACGACTTGATGGGGGGTGCCTGAGCTTTGCTTGGCTTAAAGTAACGACTCCTGGCCGTGGGGAGCCGAGGGATCTCATCATGCCAAGACTGTTGTTGGTTGTTGGTTGTTGGTCCTGCTCGTATTGCGCCACACCCGGGCGGTTAAATGCGACCCTGAATGTGACCGAAAGCCTCGTTTGCCAATCACAGATGCTGTCCGGGTAGAAGTGAGGCATTTTCCCGTCTCAGCTGTCTGCAGCTTGCTTGACAAGTGTAAAAACGGCAGTGCAATGCTGTTAGTTATGAAGCTAGTTTCATCTCGAGACTTCAGGGTTTCAGGTATGGCCCAGTCCAGGCACGTTGGCGCGCGCATCTACCTCTGATACGCTTGAAATGTTCAGGCTATGCACTCTATCTCTCTGCCGGCTCTTCCGGGCAAAGCTGAGGCCATGCAACCTGGCCACACCACCCCAGGACACCATCCTCTGGCAACATTTGCTAGAGATCTGCAGGAAGACATTAACAAGTTATTCGGTATGCTGGCTTTATAGATCTTGGTCTGGCTTTCTGGGTGGTAATAACTGTTCTACTTTCTTTGATACCCTACTGTGATACTCAAGGGCTCTAATCTCGAATCACAGAAACTGGTGCTTTCGCCTTGGCTATGGGAACGTAGTCAATGCCAAGCCTGGGCGACTGTCAGCAATCCGAGTTCAACGTAGAAGGTATGATCTACTTACCCAAAGGCTGCAGGCCCTCCGTTTCTTAAACCTTCTCCCTCTGTCCACTGCGAGTTCCCAATCAAGACCACAACATGAACTCGAAGCCCGTATCGGTAATCTTGTGTGCCAAGTGCCCTGCCATCCTCGGCATCAAGCAGGCAGATGAGGTCAGGCACACTGGCAAGGGTGACCTGATCTTTGACTCGGAATGCGTGGATATTCTCGTTTTGGAATGTGACTCGAATTTCGTTGTCAGCTGGTGCCTCTGTGTCGAAGGGCACAATCTTGGCTGATCCTTCAGTAAAGGCACCACGGACATGGCGCGTGACGCTGGTAATCTTGCCGGTCAGTATCTTTCTGCCTGGATGGATGGCGAGAATGTTGTCCACAATGTCTCGCTTCTCTGCCCTGGCGAGCTGTACCGCTCGACCAAGCCTCCAAGCAAGAGAGATTGAAGACTGAACGGCTACTTGCTTCACCTGCTGGCCTGTCAGTGCTCCGAGGGATATGCCTGCCGCTTGTCCCATCTGGACGCACACGGCGCGCAGCACATCCTCAATGTCCCGGTTGGAGTTCGATTGAACTTGCACTACCGTATTGCCCTTGCCGTCTGAGGCAGCTGCAGGTGCAAGTGATATACCCGCGTTATTAGGGGTAACCTGCCACAGGTTCGGGTACGCACGGCCCATCAAGTCGCCATCAATGAGAGGTTTGCCCGTCCAGAGTGCCGCTTGTATCCCCCTCATGCCGTTTGAGCCTCCAATTTCGAGACTCATCACCGCAGTCAAATCATCAAGACCGAGACCTTGTGATTTCAGCACAGCTTTGACTGAGTTCTTGAGCTCTTCGCCAGATGGGAGTCGTTCTGAGAAGGTGCTTGGAGAGCCCATGACAGCAACAGCTGGGATGAACCCTTCGTTGGGTAAATCTTTGGGAGATATCACATCCACAGAACCGCCAGCAGCAAATAGCTTCTTTACGCTGAGATGGCTTGCGTAGACGTCGCCTCCACCGCCGCAGCCAAGAATCGCACAACCTTCTGCAATAAGGTCGAGGTCGATTTGAGATAGGGTCCATCGGGCGTCAGCAATCTTTGGGTGGTAAGATGAGGTGAAGATGGGGGTTGGTGGTTTATCCTCGACACTCAAAGATGGCTCTTTTGTCGATGTGGAGGTTTTTGGCGTGTCGCCGATGTTCTCTTGCTCCGTATCCCGGACCGACGAAACGGGCCTTCCTTGGCCAGGCCTGAATCCTGTTGTGGAAAGTTTACCAACAGCTCGAACATTAATGTGAAGAGACCTGGTGCTAACATAAGGAACCGGCAAGATCGTCTCCTCCACGACCTCCGGGTTGTCTGCTCCATTGTGACGAGCTTGAGAGATGGCTTGATCTCGAACACGCCCGACAGCTTCTTCCTCCGACTTTTCATCGGAAACATGGACGATCACATCCACGACACCGGAGACTCTTGCCATTGCTGCCCCAACAGCGTTGGCGACCTGGGCGAAGGGAGGTCTAATGATGTCTGATACGCCCTGCAGTTTGTCGGGGCAGAGGATACTGCCGCCTCCTACTAGAATAACCGGAACCTCCGCTTCGGTGGTCTTCATTTCGTCAAGGACTATTGATAGGAGGAGACTGATCTTGTCCTTGACTCGGTTAACGACAGATGGTGGGATATCAGAAATTAGTGACCTGTCACCTATACCCTCAAGTCCGCTGGCGACGAGGATATCCGTGGTAGTCAAGGTAGAACCTCCAAATACTCGAGCTTGTCGTGTCAAGTCTTTTCCCACAGAGCGAGGTCCAACAGTCACGTCCCCAGAGTCACTCAGCTGAACAACGGAGCCTCCTCCAACACCTATACTTCGCAAGTCGGAAACAGCAAAGTTTGTTCTCACCCCCGCTAGATGAGAGAATGCTGCTGCTGGGCGTGGAAGGCCTGATGGTTCTACAGCGCAGACATCGGAAGTCGTTCCGCCAATGTCGAGGACAAGAGCGCCCTGGTTGAGACGGTCCTGAATGTTGGCGAGGAAGACAGCTCCTGTGAGTGAGTTTGTTGGGCCGGACAAGAAGGTGGAAACCGGTAGAGCTGATGCGTCCTCTGCGCTGATGAGAGTGCCGTCATTCTTGGTGAGAAATCTGTTTTTCAGTTAGCAAGGAAGGACTGTGGTAGAATTGCCAAAAGCCCAACTGACAGGCTTGCAGACAGATTTAAATCACGAATTGATGTCTGAAATTGGCGAATCGTCTTGCGTGCAAAAGGCAAGATAGTCGCGTTGAGGATGGTGGCATTCTCCCTCTCGATGAACCCAATGCCTGCCACGTTGTGTGATAGTGTAATGTTGATATCTTCTCCGAGGATGGAACAAAGGATTTCAGCAACCTGAGCTTCTTGGTGCAGTTCGGAGTCTATAGGAGAGTAAACCCCGATAATGGCAATATTTCTAATGCCAGCTTTTTGAATGTCTTCTGCTGCTCTTTTCACGGCATCTTGATCAAGGGGCGTGATGACTCTGCCATCAACTGGACAGTGCCACTGCAGTCAGCAAGCATTCGGAATGGGCGAAGGAAATAAATCTCACTCTCAAGGCCACCTGGTAGAGACTGGCTGTAGCCTTCAACAATCTCCCTCAGATCGTCGGGAAGACCTGCGAATGGAGGTACCTCCCTGCCATATGGCCCACTGAGACGCAGTACAGCAATCTTGGCCAGCTTTCTGGCGTCCTTTTCGATGACGGCATTAATAAAGTGCTAAATAGAATTAGTGAACGGTTTCTAAATAACAGACCTCAGAATACTAACAGTAGTTCCGATATTGACGGCTATGATGTCGTCTCTGGCCACCTGTGAAAGGCCGCTAATGACCTCCTTGAGAGCTTCGTTGATGCCATGGCTCGTGTCTGAAGTTGTAGGGATCTTTGCAGAGCCAAGTATGCTTTGGATGGGTTTCGTTTCACTCAATGATAAGTCGATAGCTACAGCGTCCGTATTGGTGCCCCCTAGGAAGAGACAGCATTAGCTTGTATATGTTGAAGGCTTGTCTCGTAATGCTTACCAACATCTGCTCCAATGATTGTAGGCATTTTGACAAACAAAGAGAGTGTCTAATAATGCCATTTCCTATCAATCATGAGAGGAACAGAACAACCCTGCCAGCCTACAACACATTAATAACCGAACAACCGCGTGTACAAGCTGCGGGGCCCTGCCAAGGCGCGATGGATTCTTTTCCGCAATTGCTCATCCGTCGGAATGATGTGCTCACTAGCAGACATGGCGAATCTACGATAGGATGCCGGCATCGGCTTGCAGCAATTTGTAAGTTGTGTAGCCCTGAGGACATGATTCCGCGCATTGACGGAATGAGCTGTGGGTTCTTTGAGTGCGTAAGTCAGTCAGCTCACAAGCTGATGCCGTCATTGCGGGCTAGGAATGGCCGTAGCGACATATGATCTGGCATGCTCGTTGCACATCTGATAGAAGTGAATTTCATTTGACGGGCTTGATTTTTTCTTGAAGATATTGACCGACTACTCTTTGCGCGAATCTAGTAGAGTAGTACATGGTTAAGGGCTACCCTCTAGAGATAAGGAGACCAACAAATCCGGCCATTTGATCAGGACAAGGATCTCCAGTCCTCTAATTCTGCTTCTGTGGAGGTTCCAATTGCCCTTCCTGTTAGGCTCTCAAGTCTCCAGTTCCCCGAGAAGATTCACTAGCCTCAACGGGCCAAGCCTTGAACTCCAAAAGACCTTCGTCGTTGCGGATTGCCTTTCCGTTGTTTCTGGAAAGTAAGTGTTAGTTTTGTTCGCCTAACAAGGTGGTTGATCCTTTCCAGACGTAGGGAAACCCACATATCTCGCTTGATTTGGAACAAAATCGCAAAGACGGTGACAATGGCCAGACCTATCATTCCAGCACAGACCTGATATCCGACCTTATAATGGGGCGCTACGGGTCGTTGTCAGCGTTGTGAAATCTTGGAAAAGGCGCAAGACGTTTGTTAGAGCGAGACATACCATCGACGGCAGGGAAGAGAAGCACCAGAGCCCAAGCATTGATGGCATAGACCATGGTATTACCGAGAGAAACAATCAGGCCTCGCAGTGTTCCGTTACCCTGACAAACTTCATTCAACCAGGCAATTGTCAGAGACTGCGCAGGAAGGCCCGCTGTAATGAAGATGTATCCGATGAATTTGAGCGGTTCAGGAGCCTTCCATACAGCGACGAAGGCGTTTCCGGCTAGACAAAGCAACATGTTTGCGACAATGACAACTGGACGGTTTTGAAGCCAGTCTGAGATGATACCACTGATGATGGAGTTTATCAGAGCAGCTCCTTGTCCGGCAGTTGGGATGTTGTTGATCTGAGGCACAGTGTATTTGCCGAGGTACTGCAGCCAGAGGTTGAAGTAGCCATCTCCCCAAGAGAAGGCACCATAGAGGCTGCAAATGCGATTAATAAACTGACCACTTTTGAAAAGAGAGTTGGCTTACAAGTAACACGTCACAAAGAGGTAGACGTGCCAGGTTGTCCAGATACCCTTGAAGCGTGCCCAAGTAATCTTCTGCACTGGTCTACGGCCGACGCGGTCCATTCTCGCGATTGCTAGATCAACCTCCTAGGACATTGTTAGCGAGCGAGACTATTAAGCCAGTAAGATGAACCCACCGATGGTTTCAGCCACTTTGCTCTTGTATCCCTTGGTTGATCGGGAAGAGCGTAGAAGCCCCAGATGGCGATCGGAAAGGAGATGATGCCGTCAAAGATGAAGAGCCACCTGTAAAGGATGAGAAAAGTCTAGGAGATATTGACGACCGTGGCTGAACTGACCTCCAGCTTGCCATACCCTTTCCATTCATGTTGGTATAGAGACCCGCTTGAATGTAACCAGAGAACATGCCAGCTACTCGTGCAGAGACTTCATACAGAGCCATTCTCTTTCCGAGCTCGGAGGGGGTATACCAAGCGCCCAGGAGTGCGGCAAAACCGGGAAAGGCAATTCCCTGGAAGAAGCCAATGGCAAAACGCAAGCCATATACCTAGCAAAGATGGTCAGTTTCGAGGTGAATGACTGGAGGGCAAAGCCTACCGTTCCAGCATTCTTGGCTCCAGCGATACCCATGACAAGAACTGTCCAGGCGAGTTCACATGTTGGCATGAGCAAAGACGGTCTCACGCGTGTGGAAAGCAGCATGAGCGGCACTACATGTTTCATTAGTCGAGATAGTTGACCATGTGGAGATCACTGACCTGCTCCAGCAATAATACCACAGTTGAACGTAGTTGAGAAGTAGTTCAGCTCGTTCCCAAACAGTGATAGCTACGTGATGGGTCAGCTCATATAGCAGTGTCATGGTCCACGAGTCTTACATCCTCTTGCATGCCAGAGACGTAGGCATTGCTGTGATATGAAAACGTCAGTGTCACACGAGAATGCGAGACATCAAGGTGGACCTACCCAATGTTGGTGTTGTCCAAGGTCTGCATGAAACATGAGAGGGCAGTGTAAGTCCTGTCAAAGTTAGATGGGAACCCTTCCAGCCCTATGGAAGTGACGGAACACGTACATGAGAAAGATGTCAAGCTTGCGAACCAGTCTTCGATCTTCATCCTTGTTAAAGTAACGAGGCAGCTTGAACCCAAAGACGTACTGACGGTGCTCCTCTGTGGAAGCATCGTCTCGATCTGAGCTGCGGACATCAAGTGCAACCGGCACAACGCCGTTGCCTTTTGCATCAGGATCGTCAGATACCGTGTGGGAGCCCATTGTGAGCCCTGTGCACCCGAGTATTTGGAACGTTGGACGGTGGCACGCATCTTGACCCGGGAATCTGGGTGATATACCTGCAGGATGGGGAATGTGCTAAACAGTATGGGCTTAGCATATGATGGCGAATCCTACCCAGGCAATGAGGTGCAAGGAACGATTTTGCTGTGGATATAGTGATCCTTCGATGGATACTGTTTGCCGTGATTCTTACCCGACACACTGTCTCTAGCGTTGAGAACTAGGTATACGCGAACCAAAGACGACACGATAAGGCAAGATGCAAAACAAGCGTCGGATTGCGAATTTGCCAAATGGGGGAATACAAAGCGGTTTGTCAAGGATGTCGATATAACGTCGATGGATCAAGTGGGGTTTGGGAATAAGCGATCCGAACTATTTCCACGGAGTCATGCATCCGATTAAAAGATGGGAAGCGACATCGGATACCGTGATTGATAATACATGGAGTGATCCCACTTGGCCTTGCCTCCCTTGTCTTGAGCTAAGGAGGCGGTGGTGTAAGCGAGACAACTTCATACCATCGACTCTCAGCTTGTAGACGACACGTTATTCAGACATCCAAGATGACGAACTCGGGAGCCGAAAAGAAGAAACGCATCTATCTCAATGCTTTTGACGCCTGCACCGTCGGCCATACCAGCCCTGGCCAATGGCGTAATCCGATAGACCGGTCAGCGGAGAAGCGAGACCTCGACTACTGGCTTGAGACGGCGAAACTGCTAGAGAAGGGAAAGTTTCTGTCATACTTCTTGGCCGATACAGTAGGAGGCTTTGATGTGTACAAGGGGAGTCGAGATCCTGCCATCAAGATAGGATCAGAGTTCCCTGTGACAGATCCCTTCGTTGTAAGTTCTGGGCGATGATGAAATGTGAACCATGCCGTTAACCTCGATGCCAGCCCATTTCAGCCATGGCAGCCGTGACAAAATCCCTGGGTTTCGGCGTCACTGCATCAACAAGCTACGAGAGACCATTCTTGCTTGCACGCCGCTTCTCAACGCTTGACCACTTCACCAAAGGCCGCATCGGATGGAACATTGTCACATCCTGGAACAAGGCCAGTGCACTGGCCATGGGACTCACAGACATCATTCCTCACGATGAACGCTACGCAGCCGCAGATGAGCTGATGGGACTCCTATACCAGTGAGTTTCTAGAACACTGTGGCCGGGGACATACACTGCTAAAACCGACAGACTATGGGGATCGTCCATTGCCGATGACGCGGTAGTAAAGGATAAGGAATCCGAGACTTATATCGACCCGTCGAGGGTCCGAACGATCAAGCATGAAGGGAAATATCACAAACTCGAAAGCCCGTTCATCGTCGACCCAAGTCCTCAGAGGACGCCATTTCTCTTCCAAGCAGGGACTTCCCCGTAAGCACTTGCGGCAAAGGCACATCTTCCATGACTTGATCTGACTTCTTCACAGTGCCGGCTCAGCTTTTGCAGCCAAGCATGCCGAAGCCATATTTATTGCCGGTCATGTCCCCGGTACCCTAGCACCCAAAGTTGCCAGAATTCGACAGTTGGCAGCGGAACAAGGACGGGATCCCCAGAGCCTAAAGTTCTTTCAATGTCTTACAGTCATTCTAGGAGAGACTGACGAAGACGCCCAGAGGAAGCTGGAAGAGATAAAGAAGTATCAGTCCATCGAGGGTGGTCTCGTAATCTTTAGTGCATTTACTGGAATTGACCTAAGCAAGTATGGTCTTGACGAAGAGATCAAGCCTGAAGACAGCAAATCCTCAGCCATCATCCAGTCAGCCTTCAGCAACCTCTTCAGCGAGGAACAGGGGACCGGCAAGTGGACCCCACGACGAGCGGCGGAAGAGCTATCCATCGGGGGCAACGGGGCTGTTCTCGTTGGAAGCCCTCAGACTGTTGCCGACGGGATGGAACGATGGGTTAGGGAAACTGATGTTGACGGCTTCAACTTGTCTCCTGTGGTGCAGCCGAAATCTTGGCAAGATATTGTCGAGTTGCTTGTGCCGGAGCTGCAGAGGCGGGGGATCTATTGGGATGACTACGAGGTCCCGGGAGGTACGCTGAGGGAGAACGCTCAAGGCAGGGGGAACAGTCGCTTGAGAAGTGATCATATTGGAAGTACATATGTGTTTGATGCTTCAAAGGACTAGAAGTACCAATGAGACAAGAAGCAACATTCGACCTAATCAATTAATGAGGGTGTGAAGTCTATGGCAACCGTAGATTGTAAGTTCAGCAAGGGAATTAGATATCTATGGAGATTGCTTAACCGTATGGCCTTCAGTCGCACCTAGCAAAGAATAAAATCCTTGTTGTTGATAATGAGCCAGAGCAGTAGTCTTCCGATGAAGAATTCCAACAATGCCCAGTCCTCCAAAGCGGTAGGGGACTTATGCACCTCCAGGGGGAAGCAAGGCTTTGATAGGCTCGCCATCCCGTCGACCGCAAGACTTGAGCTCGAAAACCTCTCCAACCGCGATTCCACTGTTAAAGTCTGCCATGACCTCAACGATGTATGCCTCGTAGTTGATGTGGAAGAGATCCGGGATGGTCGTTGCGAATTTTCTACCGATCATTAGCGCATGTACTAAGCGTTGGCCTTTCACGCAACTCACCCAAGGCCAAACCCGTGCAGGGCGTTGTTCTCGTAGTGAAGGATCGCGTCGACTTCGAGGCTCAGGGTTTCGTTATCGGCGGTTTGAAAGATGTATCGGTTCTGGTAGAACTACACATGAGTTAGTATCACTCCAGCTTTCAGGCATACACATGCCACTCACGCTGTTCTCTCCCGCTTCGTTGAGAGCAACTCGCTCATACGCAGCACCAACGGGCAGGATATCAGCCTCAAAGGCACCAGTGGCCTTTCCGCCCTCGATATTAGGAGCTAGAGCAGTCATGCCATCCGGAGTGGAAACGTTTGACGGGAGCGTCACGCGAAGATCCAGCTGCAGAAAGGACGAAGTCTTGGGAGGGTTGAAGACGCCGTTGCCAGTCTGGTCTCGGCGCACGACTCGCTCAAGACCTAGGCTGAGCCCGAGCTGGATGAAAAGTGGTGAAACGAAGAGGACGGCACGCATCTTGAGATAACTGTAGTCGTTTGGTTTTGTTGAGCTGCTGGTTGCTCCGTTGCTGTTGGCTAATATTTCGAGTTTACTGATGATTTCCAAGCACTTCCATCCTGGACTTCATATACTTTCTCTCAGCGAGAAAGCTGGGGATTTCCATCTCCTCGCTGCTCGCTGCTCGCTCTTCACTCTCGCCTGACGTTGAGATCAAGCTCTCGCTATACCATCGCACAGAGGCACGACGGGCTGTGCATTTCCGCTCTAGCGCTAGTTCTTACATCCGTGTCTGAAAGAGCACCAGATAAGCGAATGAAGCTTGCAGAACGTGGTGAATGGGTCCTCGCAGTGAGATTTTAGCACGCGACTGTGCCAACTCCCGTCATCTTGACTTTTATTCAAGCTTACTTGTCGGCGTCAACCGGCCTTAACGTCGATAAGATATTTAAACCCTTGTATCAGGGCTGTGTTTCCAGAAATGGTACGGCTGAGTGACCATGGCCAATGGGAGCTACATCTCCAAATTCAGTAATTAATGTGTAGGGCTGGAAGCTGAGCAAGGAGTGACACGTCTACAGGAATGTACTTTAAGCTATAACGTAACCGGGATTGGAAACCTGGAGGCTAAACTAATGAGTTATCGGGTAGGCCTTGGAAAGATATAGGATGACCAATGTCAAGACAATCTCGAGAACAAAGAACATGGTTGCCATCTCGTAACCAATAGGAAAGTGAGGTGCATCTCCTGTGTTGTAAATGAACAGCGGCACCCAAGCCTGGAATGTGAAGGCTGCGGTTTCCACCACACCAATGACAAGTGCACGGTGCTCGGCCGAGTATGACAGCACCTCGTTAATCCAGGTGATAATCAATGCACCAGCACCGGTCTCACAGAAGGTCAGTAGCCATCCTGTCATCATGGCGGCGAGGTTATCCTCGGGCCATACAGAGAGAATGATGGTGCCGATGATAGAGACCAGACAGGCGACAATGACAAGAGGCCATCGCAGGCCAATGGCATCCGAGGTCCAGGCATATGTGAGAGTAAAGGCAATCTGAAGTCCATATCCAGCACTGGGAATAATGTTGACCTCCTCAGTACTCCAGCGGCCAGTAGCCTTCAACCAAAGGTTAAAGTACGAGTAGATCTTGATGCCCAGAACGTGGGCGATGAAAATGGCACAGAACAGATACACATGCCAAGTTGAAAGAACCCGGCGGATGATCTTCCACGTGAGCTTCTTCATCGGAGCTCGACCTTGCTTGAGCATGCGGTCGTTGGCCATTTGGAGGTCTTCGGGCTTGAGCCATCTGGCCTTGGATGAGTTTGGAGAGTCGGGGATGGCCCAGTAACCGTAGAGGCAGATGGGAATGCCAATGATGCCTATTGACGTGTGAGAATTCTACCAAAGATCAAAAGATGGCCAGCGGACTTACCATCAAAGACAAAAAGCCACTGCCAGGCTCGCAGTCCACTTTTCCCATCCATACCCGAGTAAAGAGCCGCTTGAAGATATCTACCCGCCATGTCAGCCAAATTCAGAACAAGCTGCCAGTTAACATACCCCGAAAACATCTGAGCAGCACTAGAAGAAGCCTGAAAGATACAAGCCCTCTTCCCCAGCTCCATCGGCGTATACCAACTCCCAAGCAAAGTCATAACACCAGGATAAGCCGAAGCTTCAAGCATGCCGACGATGAAACGCAATCCACAGAGTGTCTTGACGTCTTTGGCACCAGCCATGCCAATGACGATGAAGCTCCAGATGAGTTCAGCGGTGGGTAGCCAGATGGAAGGGCGGACTTTGGTAATGATGATTTGAGAGGGGAGTTGGCCGATAATGTAGCCGACTGTCCAGAAGGTGCTGAGGTAGTTGAGGTCATTTCCTCTCATGTTGAGATCTTCTTTCATGCCTGAGACGTAGGCATTGCTGACCTGCACAGCTGTAAGCAAGCTTCAACGCCCCTCTGAAACAGTGGATTGCCACTCACGTTGGTTTGGTCAAGATACTTGACGAAATACGCAATGCAGCAGTAACTCAAGATCCACCAGTCGAGTTTTCCAATGAGTTTTCTTTCCTCTGGTGATTTATCAAATGTGTCCCAAAGTACAGCCAATATCCGTTTCTTCAAGGGTCGACGCTCTTGCTGCTGAGGCGACTCATCATATTCGCCGCTTGTTGTTGTTTCATGGACGTCGGCATGTTTACCACCGACATATTGTTGGTTCAAGCTGTTGCTTGGACTTGGAGAGATATTCATCGTCAACGATATCAGAATAATTGCCAATGATACTAGAATGGCAAGCCTGACAGCAGTGTTCGTCTTGGAGAGCAAGATAAAAAGTTATATCCGGGCATCCTGATGCCAATCCTCTTAAATAACAGACCGCTGGTTTACTATCTCCGGCAAGTCAAGTCACCCCACACAACCATGAGAACGTGATTGATGTCGACGATTGCGAAGAGCTGGCTATACCCAATCATTGAAACTCCGGTAGGCGATATGTAAGCGACGAAGGATCCGCACAACGCTATCAAGCGGAGGAAGGCCGACAATTATGGACTAGTATGGGAAAGATCGGGTCGGAGCCGCGCCGATTCACTGCCAGAGACATCTCATAATAGTTTTTTTTAAGTAAGAATGAGCGGGACTATCCCGAATGCTCTACCCTAGTTGTTGTAACTCGGTTCCTTGAGAACAAGGACTATATCATGGGTATTCCTCTCCTGATCTGGAGTAGTTTAGTCCCATTAGGCTCATCTTCGACTAGGATTCTACAGCCGAGCGCAACCCCCCCAATTTCAAGATGCCTACCGAACAAGAAGCTCTGGCCATTTACGAGTCATCCATCCACTTTGATGGCCTCAACATTAGCAACTGGTCTCGCGACATTTTCGAGGCTTGGCATGCTGGCGGTATCACTGGTGTTTCCTGCACATGTGGTCTTTGGGAAGGGCTGCGTGGGAGTCTTGCCAATGTTGTACAGTGGAAGGAGTGGTTTGAGGAACATTCCGATCTCATCGTTCAAGCACACTCAGTGAAGGATATCCGCGAAGCCAAAAAGTCAGGCCGCACCGCAGTGCTGTTGAGTTGGCAAAACACATCCGGCATCGAGGATCAACTCTCATATCTTCGAGTATTCCGCGATTTGGGCGTTCGAAAGATGCAGCTCACGTACAACACACAAAACTACAGCGGCGCTGGATACACAGAGATCAGGGACTCTGGTCTAACAGGCTTCGGACAGCAAGTGGTTACTGAGATGGCTAAGCTTGGCATTGTCTGTGATCTGAGCCATGTTGGCCCTCAGACTTCAGAAGATGTCATCAACTATGCACCAGCTGGAAAGCCGCCATGTTTCTCTCACGTCCTTCCTAGTGCGTTGAAAGAACACCCTCGCAACAAGGACGATCGCTTGATCAAGCTTCTTGGGTCGAAAGGTGGATTCATCGGACTCAGTCAGTTTGGTCCTCACATGGCCAAAGGCAATGACAGCACCGTGGATGACTACGTTGATGTCCTTGACTATGTCATTGGCCTGGTTGGTGAGGATTTGGTTGGTGTAGGATCTGATGCCAGCGAAGGACATGCACGACCAAGCGATTTTCTAGTCTGGTGCAACAGCGACAAAGGCTACGCTAGACAGCTCACGCCCTGGGGGAGTCAGAAGGTGGTGAAGCCGCTGGGAAAGCTGGCAGATAGGAGGCAACTAGCTCTTGCAATGGCGAGGAAGGGTTGGGGAGAGGAGAAAATGAGGAAGGTTCTGGGGGAGAATTGGCTCCGCTACCTGGAAAAGATAATTGGGGAATAGAAGTGAAACAGAAGATGGAATTTATAATGAGATCGTATCTTGGTGAGCCATGGGGTAGTTCTCGGTCACTCATTAAAACTGGACATGTTGCGTGCCCAGCTGAGGAAGAAACTATCATTTTAAGGTACTTTACCAGCAAATTATCTCCCTTTTCCCTTTTCCATCGAGTACATCAGTGTTTTTGGCTTGAATAATGAAATTATCCAATCTCAATGCCTCCTTTAATTAATCAGCAGTCCTTCTAACCAATGTCAAGGGGTAGGGGCACTTTGTCCCTGCTACCTTGAATTTAACCGCGCATCACCTCTCTATTGCGGATCCACGAAGGCAGCTTCCAGTTATGAGTTATGAGCTATTGAATTCTTCCATGGTCTCTAAAAAATATCTTATTGGTTTTGTTACCCTTGCAATCGCTGGTGCGACACCTATTTGCCAAGTGATGTGAAACGCGTCCCTAACACCAAACGAAGAACAGAGAGATGAGAAAATAGACCGGAGTAGCAAAAAAGTGTATACCAAGCATCAGCATGGTCTTTTGTCCTGATCCTCGAGATTCGGTCGGTCTGAAAATTTTGAAGAGCTTGAAGAGAATCACCAGCTGCCAAGGCGCAGCTGTTGGGCGAACCGCAAGGCTGAACATATACTCTACTTTACTATTGGTCGCACTCGGGGGTGGGGTATCGATATTCCTCGCTCTTCTCGCCATTTTCACCTTGGGCATCGTTTCAAGGCGCTCAATCTGGCGTCGTCATCGTCGTCGTCATGGAGGTTGCCGCCTCGTGTATCGCATTCACGCAAGTCGCCGACCAGACCATTCGTACCATCAGAGGCTTTATCATCGCCTGCCGGGATGCCCGTAGCGATTTAATCGCCGTCAAGCGGGAACTGTCGGACCTGAAGCTTACGCTCAATATTCTTAAGGGCTTGGTGCCCGACGGGAGTGAGACTGGAGATCCGCTACCAAGCAATATCAGGAACGATATTCGAAGCATCATCAAGAATTGTCTCGATGTGGCGAAAGAGATCGACGATGTGCTCATGGGGCATCGCGGCAGGCTTGCAGCCATGAGCTGGGCTGCCAAAGGGAAGCAAAGGGTCAACTCGCTCAAGGCTGTCCTTGAGGCTCATCGGCGCGCCTTGAATCTTGCCGTGGACACAATCACACTGTGAGATGCATAGTTACCAGGTGGCCTGAGATTGGCAGAGGCTAATGACCATGTCTAGGGCCATGACCAAGAGCATCAAGAATGACACCGAGGACATTCTAGAGGACACCGCCAATATCAAGGAGGATACAGTCGACATTAAGGAAGACACGACCAGAATCTTCGAGGGAATCGCGAGCTTAGAAGCACTCATCAGAAGGAACATCCCGGCTGAGAGCAGCAAAACATTCCTCCTCAGCCGATACCTAGATGATCTGACTTCGGTTGCCGGGTCTGTATGTGGCGACCATTCTAGACCAGGCACTCTAGAGTCTATTCCTGAGCGGTGAGATGATCGAGTCGTCACTGGTGGCACCGGGCTGATTAAAATAGGCCATCAACTATCATTGCGACGGAGGCAGCCTCGAACGACGATGTGTTAAAGGAACCCAAGGCAAACAAATTAATAACAAAAAAATCCAAGACGAACAAGTTGAAAGCAAAGCAGTCCGAAGCCAGCACCCAATCTTCAACCCCAGAGCCGTCACCCGTATCAACGCCGCTGCCCGTAGATCCTCACCATACCAGCGTTAAGAAACATCAAAGGCCACGACCAAGGTCTAAGAGGTTTCAAGGTACGGTTCAAAAAGATCAAATTAAGCCCCTAGCAGTAAGACCCAAGAGAAACAAGCGTATCGAGCAACAAAGGCAGTCAGGGGAGTGCGGGAAGACAACTACCAGGCCCCTGCAACCAGTCCCTGCTCCTGTCCTCAAGGAGAATCTTGAGGCACAGTCTACTCAAGAACCGGATCAAAGATTTACATTGGCCGGTGACGCTTCTGTCGTGTTCTTTGGGCCAGAAACTAGCGTCTTGCAACGGCCTCTGAATCTTGCCAAGAGCACTTCTTTCGCTTACACGATTGATACTTTCTTATCCAAGGGCCATATATTTCCGTGCGAACGGGGAGAACGACTACGACTGTCAGATGATGAAACGACGCTTTACGTGGAATACATTGACTCTAAAAAGTCGACATGTGTTGGGGTCTTTGCCTTTCCCTCCATGAAGAGGCTGCACAGCCTCCCTCAGCGACGAGGATTCTTGACCAACTTTACGACTGATGGATCCATCTTCTCGATCAGCGACTATAGCGGCGACAGGTTAGGCATGTGCAAGACCCTGGTGTACAACTGGACGGCGGGAGACGAAAAAACGGTTATACATGACGGCTACTCCCTCAATGTCTCCTTACCCATCGACTCGGACCGCGGACTGTTTCTTCAGCGGCCACGGCTGATGTTTACTGAGGTTGGACCTTTGTGCTTGTATCAGGTCATCAAAACTGGGCCCGGCGGATCTGGAATAAGCCTCAAAAACGTGGTGCTATCAGACACTCCTGCTAATGTAGCCCAGTGCGCTTGGAACTTTTCCCATGACCGTCGTCACATTGTCAGCTTCTTCAATATCCGACGCAAGCCGATGGTCGAGACTTGGAGCTTCAAGGATGATTTAGCTACCAAGGGAGACCTCAAGCCAAAGGTTCAACAAGCTGAGAAACACTCCTTCTCGCTCAAACCCCATACTCATCCAGACGGGAAGGCCTGTGCCTGCTATGTCAGCTCAGTCGCAATGGCAAGCAACCTTGTGGTCGTCATTAGCTGGGTCTGCAATCCGCTCAACCTGTCCCGTGGGGAATATTTTGCCACAGGATGGAGTCTCGGCGCGGGAGACGTCGTGTTCCAGCATGCACTTGGGACATGGCACGTGGGAAGCAGTTTTTACACGCAGATCTCTCGCGACTGCAAGATCCTGAAGCTCTCCCGGAGGGCCACCAGCGAGGAGGAAACGAAGTGGAGGAAGTCCCGCGACTTCAAGTCCGCATACCTACACTCGACCTTGGAGCTTGACGGGCCGGATCTGCGTCTGGTGCAGAACTATGCGTTTTTCGACAACGAAGATGTGAACTCGATTTCGAAGGACATTGGACGGGGCTTGTTCATGTCCATGGTGGAGCCTGCAGAGGAAGGCAAGTTATCGAGTTGGGTCTTTGATTTTGCTCTCAACCTGAAGAGACTTGATGAGCCATGAACAACGCGCCGATTTTCTTTTATTAAAGATTTAGATCAGAGTTCCTAGTAAACAAGACGTATTGGGGTTTGGAACATGGCATTGCTGGTGTGCTGTAAATAGCACTAGATATGGTGTTGGAGCAGCCTGGAATAGACAGTCAAGGGGTACGGCAAAGATCGAGTCTATAATTTCCTTTGAAAAACTAAAAGCAAGTTTGTAATCAACAACTTTCATGTGTCTATCCTTCTGTGACAGATTCCCGGTCAAAATCCCCCTTGTCATTGGCCAGGTAGGTCCCATTCGACTGTCCTCTCACTCAAGGATAGTCGTAAACTCGAACCTCTCCTTGTTCGTCACTGAGCCATCTGCGCCCTCTCGATCGGTGCTTGAGCTGAGGTCCTCCCATGTTTCAACCAGCTTCAGCTGCTCCTCACACCTCTGTCTCGTCAAACCAAGTCCATCAGAACCAAGAGCGACTCGAACTGCCCAAGTCTTTCCAGCTGCGAGACCTTCCCCCTTTACAACGTCGACGATAGCCTTAGCACCCTTTGTCACATCGCCGGGCATGTGCACCTCAGGGTTGGTAGCGAACTTTGTCACAAGGGAAGTGAACAATGGGGTGTACGCCTCGATAACCGGACCGTTGGCTCCGAATCCAGCATCCGATGGCTCACGCGGCTGGCCGAGGTTGGTAGGGAAGCCACCAAGCTCGAATGAGACACAGCGGATTCCGAGAGAGCGGACTTCTTTGTGCAGAGCATCGACCCAGGCGCTCATGGCGGCCTTGGAGGCGGCGTAGAGGGACATGAATGGGAATGGCGTCCAGGCAGAGCCGGAAGAAGTGAAGGCAATGCAGCCGCTGCCCTGAGCTCGGAAGAGGGGAAGGATGGCTTGGGTGACGCGGATGTGCCCAAAGAAGTTGACTTGGAAGACGGTGTTGGTGATGGCGTCGCTGCGAATGGGTTAGTCAGGTGACTGGTTATATATCGGACGGGGCACTCACTCAGCCTCTTCAGCACTCCTCATCGTGGACATGCCAGCATTGTTCATGAGAACATCAATCTTTCCAAAGATCTCCCAAGCCTTTTCAATCTTCGCCTTGAGGTCGACAAGATTCGCGGTAATGTCAAGCTCAAGAAGCGCAATCTTGTCCGACTTGAGATGGCCGAGACGCTTCTCGACGTTGCGGCCTGAGGCAATGACCTTGTCGCCTCGAGCGACGACTTGCTCGATGAGAGAAGCGCCAATGCCAGAGGTGGCACCGGTGATGAGCCAGACGAGAGGAGCCATTGTAGTTGATGCTGGTGGTTTGTTGGGTGTTGGTAGGGCAAAATTGTGATTGAAGAGTCGTTGATGGAGACTGTTGGTTGTTGTTTGAGTTTGTGTTGATGATTCTGAAATCGACTCCATCTCTCGAAAGACAAGCTCATCTTTATAGACATCAAGATACTTCTGTTGACGCCCTCCAAAGTCTCGGACGAAGCGTGTAAGACGGACGAAAACGGTTTGGTCCGAGGAAATGTGGCGCGGACGAACAAACTTCGTCCGTCCGTCATCTATTCGTCCGTCACATCTCAGCCCGTCAGCACAACTCTCCTCATCAACATCAACCACCGCCAAAGACCTGCTTGGTCCGTCTCACCATGGAAGAAGACTCTCTTGCAGATCTTGGCATCTCACTGATTTCGGGAGGCATGTCTGATAGGCCGCGGAAGCGGATGAGGAAGGGGACTCGCAGCTGTACTGAATGTAAGCGACTCCTCTGCCTTCAAAACGCTGCGCGGTTTCTTTTCGTGCATGAAAGCTGATGTCCAATGCTACACAAGGCCGGAGACGGAAGATCCGTTGTATATTTCCTCCAAGTAGTTCAATCTGCTCTCATTGTTCGGCTCGCGGCTCTCCATGCATCGATCAGAATGAGGGCGCGGACAACGCCGACAATGGTGAGCCAACGAGGCCTCGGACTTCTACACCCTCTTCCACCTCAAGGCGACGGCCTAGAGTTCAGTCTTTGCCCAGGATATCCTCCCGTCAAGGAGATCTGACGGCACGCCATGCCATTGTCTCGGACGAAGAGACCTCGGATTTAGAAACACCATCAGACCATCCACCTCCTCTCGTTGCTGTCCTAGATGACACCCACGTATGCATCTTATCCTTGGCATACTTTTTCTACACTTAGAGTCTTACCCTCTGCAGGATAATACTTCAATGCCATCCACCCGTGGCACTCGCATCAGCCAGGCGGTAGCACACAAAGCAAAGATATGCGGCACCCTCCGCTCAGCGCTCCCCAGCTACGACGATATTACAGCTACTCTCGCCAAGAATGGCTCATGGTGGGATAGCTTCCGCCAGAAAACGTGTGCCATCTCTCAGAGTGAGCCTTTGGAGCCGCTCCTTTCGTTTGCTGCCCATGCATACACAAGCACCAGCCCGGCCGAGTTGGCGATCCTAGCTGTTGCTTATGCACGGAGTCTAGGCCAAAGCCACACAATCTTCAATCTTGTCGATAGTCTCATCATTGGAGATTTTGCCTTGGCTGCCTCCTTGGATGGAATGGAGTGCTTGGTCTTGCTGGCAAAGACGTACACAGACATTGGACAGCCACGAAGAGCATGGTTCACATGGCGGAAAGGCCTAGCCATTGCACAGATGATGGTGAGCTTGATTCTATCTACCATATCTACCATTACCAACTGTGAGAATAGGGCATGCACCGGCTTAGTCCAACAGCCCCTGTTATCCGACAGCGGATATGGTGGGCTATCTACCACGGCGATCGCTTCACCAGTCTACTTCTCGGCCTCCCTCATGGCTTTAATGATGCTCTTCTCGACACCGCGGAACCAAAAGACGCTGATTCAGAATCGCCTGAGGTCTGGATACCTATATTCATCCACAGGTGCGCAGTCACCGCTGGAAAAGTCATCAACTATCTCATATCGCCCGGAAGACCATCTTTCGCAAAGGCCATGTCTCTGGACGAAGATATGAATGACATCTACAACTCGGTACCCTCGAGCTGGTGGGAGATCCCAGATAAACTCCCCAGCTCCCGCGCTGAGCTTAACAACCTCGTTGACCGACTGCTGATCCATTTCTTTTTCTTCCATACGCGGATGTACATTCATTTACCATTCTTGAAACTATCCTCTTCATCAGCTTCGCGGGAAGTAGCTAGGGTAACATGCACAGAGGCGGCCAGGCAGCTTGTCAAGCGTTTCTTAGTTCTTCATGCCGAGGCGGATGGGAGAAGCCTATTTGACTGCAAGACGTCAGACTTTGTTGCCTTCACGGCCACGGTGGTCTTGCTGATCAGCAATACCAACTCAGATGATCTTGCTAGGTCTGACGACTTGCAACTCGCCACTGATGCCGAGAAGATCTTTCAAGCATCGGAGGAAGAGAGTGGATGCAAGATGGCCGCCCAGTGCCGCAAGGCATTGGCACTTCTCTCCAGTCCTCCAAAAAATGGAGTATCTACTCAAGAGATTCCCATTCCATACTTTGGGAAGGTTGTCAGGAGAGTTCCAATCCAAAGCCCCCAGGCTGGAGATGTCAGGTCTACTAGTGGCTTTCCTCAGTTAACGCCGTCTACAACAGAAGCTTCTTCTTCTAGTGCACAAAGTACCTGGGGAAGCGCATATAGCCTGGATTTCATGGAATTTGCCCCAGCTCTGGCAATGGATGAGATGTGGGGGCTTGGGGGAACCTCCGAGGACGAGACAATGCCTCCATTTGGACTGGATGTTGGGATGCTGGACATCGATCAAGATTGGAGCTTGTTTCTGCCTTGAACGAATGCTTGATAAGGACACCGGGCTTTCTTTTAAAATCAATTATACATAATCGACCTAGGGTAAAGTAATGGCAGTTTGCTCTTGACAACCCGGAAGATTCAAACCCCGTGACACATGAAGCTCCTCCAACGAGATACTTATCTCTATCACAAGCTTCGCAACACCTGGGGTTCCCGTGAACCGTCCAAGATTCATATGCATGAACCACTAGCTCTAAATCACATGTGGATTGATGCATAAATGGTGCGACTTATCTAAGGTGGGAAAGAAAGGCATTGGCACTCAGAAGGTGGAGGGTCCCGGATCAAAGTAGAAATCTTCACAGGCAGTATGTCCACCTCTAGCATCAAACAGCGCAATGCCTATTATTTTTTATTAAATACTCAAGGGGGTTTTCTATTCAGAAGTTATTCGAGTCAACTGGGCAGAGATGTACGTCTTGCGCGGCTGTTGACATTGGGCACCATAATTCAATCGAAACTTTTGTCTCCTCGGTCTATCTATTAATCCAGATAGACATTACCAAAAGCAATTCCGACCAGATGAATGGCTTGGCATGAGGCAAGGTCACCGTACTTGATAGTAGGCGTTGTTGACTTGTCCTCCAAGCTCAGTACCATATCTCAGTTATGAAAACCCATCCTTCTGCCAACCTCCTTCCGATCCTGATTCCACGGACAACTTATCCATTCCTACCTGCCCCCTAGAGACGTATCCGTCGTGTCTCAGCTTCTTCTTGTCATTGCGGACAGGGCCACGGCTCGCACTGGCGGGGACCTCCAGCATAACCAACTCGCCATCCAATGTAAACTGCTGATCCAGGGCCAGACAAAAAAGGAAGCCAATTACACACCACATGGCCAGAATCGTTGGGATTAGAAGGGCCATCAAGGGGGCGAATCCGGTGTTTGACACCTTCGGCACTTCCTCCAAAACGAATCCCCATATCCGCAATAGTGTGTCCAGGAACCAGTAGCCTTCGAGGAAGTATAGAGCTATGAGGATTCTGCAGAGAACGACGGCAAAAAATTGCCGAGAGCGTGTAATAATGTAGGACTTCAAGCAGGCGAGGTCCAGCTGAATGCCAGCAAGCGAGGGTGCACGCTGTTTGGGTCTGATCGGGGATTTAGTCTTCGGGTCGGGTTGCAATAGGATGTTGACAGTGACGACATTGATGCCGAGGAGAAACATAAGGATCCAGAAGCCGGGCGAGACCATATATCCAAGCACGTCTTCAATGGATTCCTTGTGAGGGGTGCCGGCGGTGTCGAGGAAAGCTGCAGTAGCCGAGGTTGCAACAGCCGTCGAGGTTGTCAGAGCAATGTAGGTTACTGTAGTAGAAGATATCGCAACGGAAGTCGACGTTATAGTAGTGGTCGAGGTTTCGGTAGCAGTTGCTTGTCCATGGTGATAATGATGGTAGATTGTCGTAGTAGGCGCCGGGCCACGACGATCATGGTTGTCATAATGGTGGTGAGGATGATGGAATCCTGGTTGGGGCCTATTCCTGACGAACCCTTCTGCGTCGTCGGCGATTTTCTTGGCGATTCTCTCTGCTTTCTTAGCGGCCTCCTCCGCCATCTTCTCTGCTCTCTGGGTGGCCTTGTCCGCGGCGTTCTCTGAGGCCATGATCTTCTTGCAGTACCCACTCCAATCGAGCTTCCCGAAATCAATATTCGAAAATGGGTCGATGTTTGTACGCCGTCGGATTTTTGAGCGACGTAGTTGATCCAGGAGAGGGTGGTAAGCCATGCTCTTTTGTCGCAACCAAAAGACCAAGTCTCTCGCTTTGCAGCTAGGGCACCTTGTATAACCACCGCAGCTTTATAAGGCCAACAGAAGTCTGTTTATGTGTTTTTTTGTTGTCATCTGAGGCGCAGGCTGCAGCTATCAGATTCGTTCATCACGGCGTTTTACGACATTGAGTTTTAAGACCGTCATGTGAGTTGTGTTGTTTTGTTTATTTCGCCGATGCTCCCTTTTGGGAGCAAGTGTCAGTATGTGGCAACGCCTACACCCAAAGGCCTTCATGGCAGCTTACGTCGTGATGCATTTTGGCCAAGAGCATATTTGAGCAAGTAAGGGCTTGGTCATAGTCTAGAAAGGGGCAATCGCATGTCTGATACTACTAGACCTTGTCTATTGTGAAGAACACCATCGATCGTCGTCGGAGATGGCGGCGATCACTTCAAGTCGCCGCTTCACCGCGGTTAACCGAGCCTTTACTCAACAACCGAGGATAGAGTAGAATTATGGTTTTCATCAAGATACATGTTCCAACGCTGACCCTACGAATAAACTCTGATTGCCTAAACTCACTCTTCACCTTTCGAAGCTTGTGAAATCTGGCCTCTTCGAGTCGATTCTTGACCGACACCTCTATCGCAACTGGCCCGAGGTCTTTGATACCGATGCCGGATGCCGAATCCCCACTCCGAGCATATCAAAGTGTGGGGGTTCCCATGGTCGGTTGAGAGGAAATCAAGCCGTCATCCGCAACTATCTTCGTCATTCATCTCTAGATCTAACCTGTTATACATCCTCAATGTGCGACTTTTCTTGTTACAATGGAACCAGCGAGGAATGGCTCGCCCTGGAGCGCACCTTTCCGCCACCGGCTAATCCGGAACTGAGTCTCGCTGAGATGAAGAGGCAGGCGAACGAAGAACGAGAAGCCTTGTCGAGAAAAGCGATGAAAGTGTTGGCGCATCAGGTCAAGACTAACGACTATGCCATTCCCTCCCGTGACGGGGGTACTATTGAGGCTCGCAGCTACAGACCCGTCAACGTGCCACAGGACACGGTGCTCCCACTGTACATCCACCTACAAGGCGGCGGCTTCATGTTTGGCACGCTAGACTCTGAGGATGCGATATGTACACGGATCGCCTGCGGTTCAGAGGTTGTCGTCCTTAATGTCAACTACAGGCACACGCCAGAATTTACGCATCCGACACAATGGAACGATGCAGAGGACGCTTTCGAGTGGGCGCACGATAACATTGAGCAGTTATGCTGCAACCCGAACAAGGTGGTTCTCGGGGGAATATCAGCTGGCGCTTGGGTTGCTTCGTCATTGACGTTGGACAGGCATCTCAACAGGGAGAATAATCGTCGCCCGCCTCTTGCTGGACAGGTCCTGATGATTCCCTGCCTCGCACACCTCGACTGCTACGAACCGCAGCTGCAAAAGATGAAGCATCATTCTGTTTCATCTTACAAGGAGAACGAGTCGGCGCCTTTGCTGTCTGTGTCTGAGCTCCGCTACTTTACCAGCTTTCTCAAAATTGAGAACCCAGACGCCAAGGATGTTAAGTTGAATCCGGGAAATGCGACGCCGGCACAGGTCAAGGGCATGCCGCCGACAGTGCTCGGCATAGTTGGATTGGATCCTCTGAGGGATGAGGCCCTCCTCTATGCCAAGATGCTGACAGAAGCTGGGTAGGTTGCTGTATTGCTCATTTCAGCCGTCCGTCGCTTATGAGATGCAGGGTACCTACTGATGTCAACTTATTCATCGGGTTACCACACGGGTTTCGTTCGTACGAAGAGAAGCTGTCGGCTTCAGCTCGATGGGATAGGGTGATTGACGAAGGCATCTGCTGGGCCTTGTCGGGACCATCTCCCAGCAACGAGTTTCACGTAAAGACGTAAAAAATGCGACGACGGCGATCTTTACGACATGGAGCGAGGGAAACGGGCACCGTTAGCGTCTGGAGCTGAAAAAGAAGCATCTGCACATGGAACTTTGTTAATGACACCATCTTATTTGCAGCATTATTTTTTCCAACAAAGGAAGCTGGTGTTCACGCTCTTGCGCCCCTTTGGCGCGACTTGCGGCGTTGGGGTTACGTCAAGACGCAGGGCGCCATCCGATCATGCCGAGCTAGATCCAATCAGAGGGGACGTGATTAGGACTGCTGACTGACCTGAAGAGATGGCAATCCCGGGGTTTTCTTGCGTGCTCTCTGTGGCTATTGATTCGGGCAATCCGATGGATCGACGTCAAGTTGAATACATGTACTACGTGGTACGATGTCATCAAGAACAGGGCATCCCATCTCAAGGGACTCGGGCCTTGTCACAGCCGTTACACATCCCCCACACTATTGATTCCACACAAGACCGGGCCATTACCAATTCAGCCCGCGGAACTTACGATGCCTCTGAGTGGGCCGACCGCATATTCCCCCACGGAACCGCTAGGCGATACCGGGCGGTCGGTCTGAAGATCAGTGGTGGCACGCGGGTCTCAGGGCAACCCAATCACCCGTGGTGATGCTTTGTACAGTTCAGTTGGTGTGGGATTGCACCATCGAACCCCGCGTCCTCGCAAGGGGGGATCTTCCTTTCCATTTCTGCAAATACATGATTGCTCGTGTTGGTCAAGAGTTTATTTATATGCTTTTACCCCCCCGACAGAATATGCAGGACCGATTAGAAACGGCACGTCTGCTCGCCAACGATAGCAGCATGCCCTCGACCGCCGACACGCTGCAGGGCGAGCGCAAGGCCTACGGCTCGTTCAACGACGACGATGCGAGGAGGGATAGTCTTGCCGAGACCACCGACGATGAAGGCATCATCCCCAAGGGCGCGCTGGACCCTGTGTACGAGGCCAAGGCCCGGATACTGAACCGTGCAGTGAGTGCACTCGCTTCCCCGCCCAGGGGCGTTTTTGACCGAGATTTCTTCAGATCCAAGATATTGGCATGGGGAGGTATCAGTGGGAGCTGTTTGTCGTCATCGGATTTGGCTGGGCTAGCGATAATCTGTGGCCTATTGTCACGTCACTTATCTTTACCCCAATCGCCAATGAATTCAGCCCAGATCGGCCCCCGTACTTGACCCTGGCACAGAACATCGGGCTCTTAGCAGGGGCCATGTTCTGGGGTTTCGGCTGTGACATCTGTAAGTTATACATATTCATTCGTGTATCAAGTACTAACAAACAGCCAGTCGGACGCAAATGGGCCTTTAACCTCACCCTCGGCCTCACCGCCGTCTGGGGCCTCGTCGCCGCCAGCGCCCCAAACTTTGCAGCCATCGGCATCTTCGACGCCCTGTGGTCCTTTGGCGTCGGCGGCAACCTGCCCGTGGACTCGGCCATATTTCTCGAGTTCCTCCCGGCGTCGCACCAGTACCTCCTCACCATCCTGTCCATCGACTGGGCCATCGCCCAGGTCATTGGCACGCTGATCGCGTGGCCTCTGCTGGGCAACCTCACGTGCCAGCAGGATGATGAGACGTGCACGAGACAGAAGAACATGGGGTGGCGGTACTTTGTCATCACCGTCGGCGGGCTGACGCTTCTCATGTTTCTTGCCCGGTTCTTGCTTTTCAAGATTTACGAGTCGCCCAAGTACCTGATGAGCAAGGGGCGTGATGAGGAGGCTGTTCGCGTGGTGCACAAGGTCGCCAAGAAGAATGGCAAGACTTCGACGCTGACCTTGGAGGATCTCAAGGCCTGCGAACCCGATGGGTATGTGGCTCAGACTAATGCTGGGGCTGCGTTAAAGAGAAATCTGGAAAAGGTCAACTTTAGCAACATCCGGGCCTTGTTCGTCACGAAGAAGCTGGGTCTGAGCACCAGCCTCATCATGGCCGTTTGGGGCCTCATCGGCCTCGGCTATCCCCTCTACAACGCCTTCATCCCCTATATCCAGGCCACTCGAGGAGCCGACTTTGGAGACGGCAGCACATATCTCACCTACCGCAACAGTCTGATCATTGCCGTCCTCGGTGTACCTGGCGCACTTCTTGGAGGTTGGCTTGTTGAGCTGCCTCGCATGGGACGAAAGGGCACATTATCGTTGAGCACAGTTCTTACAGGTGTGTTCCTATACTGCTCAACAACAGCCATGAGCAGCGCGTCTCTGCTGGGTTGGCAATGTGCTTTCAGCTTCTTCAGCAACATCATGTATGCCGTGCTTTACGGATTCACACCAGAACTATTCCCGACGCCTCAGAGAGGAACGGGGAATGCATTGGCAGCAACCTGCAACAGAGTATTTGGCATCATGGCAGTGAGTCTCCTGGAATGTGAGTTGGAGACGGCGCGTACTGACAAACCCAGCCCATCATTGCCATTTTTGCAAACCTCGAGACCTCCGCACCTGTATACACCAGCGGTGCTCTATTTATCGCTGCAGGACTATTGGTCCTCGTCATGCCTTTCGAGTCCAGAGGAAAGGCTGCACTCTAATGAAGGATTCGGAGATACCCCCAAGCAACCGGGACCATTTCTTTTTGTTTTGTACTAATAGCTATCACCTCAAGACTGAGCCTGCATCAGAAGAGTAGACTACACCACTGCCTGAGGAGGCATCGGCAATGGCCTGTTTTTTCTTGAATTTTTCTATCCAGGGATCAACTGCCTGCTCAGTTGCCCTCTGATTCCTTTTCCTTCTTCTCATCCCTCTTCTTGACAAGATCCGTCTCAAACGACAGCCCAGCCTCCTTACGTAGAGTCCCATACATGGACGAAGAGTCAAGCGGTCTCCCCTCAGCCTCTGAGAACCGACTCGCCTCCTTAAGATGCTTGATCGCCACCTCTGCCACTTCTAATCTTGTCCCTGCTTGTTCTGCGCAAGTGATGCCGTGGCCGACGTCCTTGAGGGCTAGGTTGAGGTCTGACCATGGTCTGTCGCCTCGTGCCGGCATGTATGCTCCCGTTGTGAGTCGTTGGGACATGGACAGGGCGAGGGGCCCGTATTGTTGCTCGATTAGGGCTTCGAGGTTTTTGCTGCCCAGGCCCGACTTTTCAGCTAGGACGTGTGCTTCGGCGATGATTTCCATCATGCCAGCGGTGATAAAGTTCCTATCCATGTCAACCTTATCCTATTGTGGCGTGCAGGAAACTTACCCTGCCGTCTTCATCATGCTGGACTGCCGCACATCCTCGCCAACACGAACCACTCCCCTTCCCATAACGCCCTCCAAGTACGGGCTAATAGACTGCACAGCATCATTGGGCCCAGCGACAATCCACAACAGCTTTCCCTGGGCAGCAACGGGACTAGATCCAAAGACTGGTGAGGCAATAAACTTGGCTCCCTTCTCTGCCAGTCGAACCTGTGCCTTGCCTGATGAGTCGGGATGGACAGTTGAAGTGTCTGCGACAACCTTTCCAGCCAGTTGGTTGTCTGAAGTTGGGTCAATGATGGCGTCCAGTGTTGATTCCAGTGCTGAATCGTCGCTTAGGGACATGAAGACAATGTCGGAGGTCGCAACGAGTTCTCGGGCTGTTGGTGAGGGCTGGCCGCCTAGGCCCTTAAGGGAGTCACCACGGGATATGGTACGGTTGAAGTAGTGAAGATTAGGCGCTCCGAGAGAAACCAGATGCTTTTGGAGATTGGTGGCCATGGGCAAGCCCATCGACCCGAGGCCTGTTTTGATCTTTGGTGAGCGAATATTCAGGCCAAGACCGAGGAGAAACCTACCTATCCATCCAATTCTTGGGAATGCCATTGAACAGTTGCTTGCACTCGCTGATAGGTAACCAAGGTGTAAGTCTCCAGATGCTTGGCTTGATGCATGAGATATATCCTGCTCATGCTGAGTCAGGCCATCTCGGATGTCTCCCGGCGTACCCCGCAACGTCGGATCTCAGCCGAGGGCATTCCCATATCGACTTTTCAACTCTTGCATTACCAGGATATCCAACTCAATATGACGCCGCAATTAATGATTAGAGATGTCATGCTAAGACTCTTGGGCCTACAATCCTCACCCCGGATCGAGCACGAACGTGGCCGTCAGAGGGCAGTGATGGGCCTGTGATCATTATTAGAGCTATCAACGACTATAGCCTACTCGTCTGCACATATATGACCCTCTTCGTTCTTAACCGGTAAGTCTTAAACAATCTGATGGATCCAATACGGCTAGGATGATCAGGGCTTCAAGAGAGGGTCAACTGTGGAGACCAAAGATGATGATTGTATTGTCTAGGATCCCTCCGGCCCCCTCTTTTCTCGAGAGGGGTTTTATGTCATCTGACCAAGGCTAGGATATCTTTGTATCAGAGGTTTATGCCGCCACACGAGGGTCAATCCAACACAATCAATAATCCTTGACATAGTTCTACGCGTAGCGTTTGTTAGAACCTTTTCATTCCAATATCGGAGATAGCGTTAAGACCGTCCTAATATCCGACCAACTCCATGTCCAACGCGGTGTCGTGACGAGCCCGGTCTCAACACTGAAGACGTACAGCAAAGAAACATGCCGCAGTTCAAGTTCATCACGGTACAGTGCGGTGATGGGAAACCCTCCAGGGTGACATCGTCTACCAGAAGCCATGCCATCCGCGCAGGTCTCCAAAAGACCAAGCATCGGTCGAGGAGCAAGGCAACGACGACATGCCTTGTTTCTGCGGGATCGAGACAAGATGTATTGCTGGGCTCCAGGTTATTCATGGACTCTGTGTGTTCTAGCTGCGTTGATCCATTCAACAGCCTCCCAGTCCCCACAAATCTTCAAGTTGATCACCTAGTAAAATACTGTATGTTCACCATCTATTACTTAAGGCCGCAACTAATCTCCTTGGTATTGGTTGTCAGTGCTATCCAGGTACGATAGCGGCCTAGATGCAGCTGACCGGTCGAGGGCATGGTTCCCTTATGCACTACAAAGCGTGCCAATGATGCACAGCACTCTCGCCATGGCTGCAGCACTGTGGCGAGCAGACTGCCCATCACTGGAGCAGTCTATCCAAGTCGAAGGCTTACGCCAAAAGGGGGAAGCCATGCGCGAGATTGGGACTCGCCTGGCACAAGATGGATCTATCCACAACCATGAGATGGCCTTCATGATATCTACCATGTCGACATTGGTACTTGTAGAGGTATTCGTGCTATGAAGATCAAGTTTGACAACTATTGACACAGCTTCAGGTCTGTGATGGGGATTTCAAGGCCGCCGAGGTGCATCTTAAAGGTGTCCATCATCTGTTTAGCTCACGAGGTGGCTACGACAGCTTCCAAGATCAGTTCATCCTCTGCAAGTCAATCAATCTGTAAGAAAAAGGAACTACTTCTCCCCAGGCCTCACTGACAGGAAGATCCAGGGCCGATATCCAAGCAGCCACAGCGCTGGGCCAAGGGCTGATATTCCCCCTCATGCACACGGATCAGCCTCAACTTCCATCAGCAATCGTAGAGCATGCTTTTGACCCGCCCTTGCATGGTTCAGTAGCTGATGGTTCTCACTGTTGCCCGCGGATATTCACCCAGCTAAGGCAGTTGCTTTTGGCAACTCAGTCATTGACAATCTCAGTCGACACCCTGCGAACTATGCTCAACCTGGTAGATGATTCAATCCTGCGGCATCTCTACAGAGACTGCGTTGATCTATCCTATGCCGGTCGACGATCCCGTGCGCTCGTCCTGGCTGCCCAAGTCTTCATGTACGTCGCACTGCGTCAAGTGCCTCCGAGAAGCCCACTCGTTTTCCGGATGTGCAACAAATTACAGAGAATGATTGAAGTGGACCAGCCTGGAGGAGTCTGGACAGATCACAGGGAAGCATTGTTGTGGGTGGCTTTTATTGGGCTGCTAGGGACAGGACAAGGGTGTCCAGAAGGGCGGTGGTTCCTACATCTTTTCAAGTCCACTGTGCAAGCATTGCAGAAAGAGGTTTCTTCCACAAATGACGGCATCCTCGGGATATTGTCTGCTTTTCTGTGGGACGAAACTCTCTGTCCGCAATTACTCGCCAGACTGAAGGATCCCGGCTATCTTGATGTAGCCTAGACTATGATTGGGTGTTCAAGGAGACACCGAATTCATACCATCCGAAATAGGAAACATGTTTGAAGAGAGTTCGTCACACTGTATTCCTCACATAGAGCATCGCCAACCGCCGGAGCAGGGTGTTACGCTGGAACTTTGGGTACAAAAGGAGGAAAAAACCCGTCGCTTTTCTAATTCGAACCTCACCATTCTTCTGCATCATTCTCATAGAAACAACAAAAAATGACAGGCGAACTCGTCCTCCTCACGGGCGGCACCGGCTTCCTCGGATACGCCATCCTCGTTGATCTCCTCAAGAGCGGCTACAGAGTTCGCGCCGCAGCTCGTTCGCAGTCCAAGGTGGATCAAGTCCTGGCTGCTCCTTCAATCTCTTCCCTGGATCCCGCCTCGGGTCAGTTGACGTTTGTCATGGTGCCGGACATGACAGCCCCTGGAGCGTACGACGAAGCTGTCCAGGGAGTCGACCTGATCGTCCACGCTGCGGCACCCATCCCCTCGGGTCAGGCCTCAAAGGGCGAACTTGAAGATCCATTTGTCAGAGCTTCAGTCCAAGGAAATCTGACTATTCTCAAGTCCGCCCACGAAAAGGGCAAGACGGTGAGACGCATCGTCATGACCAGCTCCACAGTGGCCATTGCCCCAGCAGACGTCTACGTCACAGACACCGAAGAACGAGAAGTTCTGCGGGGACCTGACAACCGTGTAACCGTCCCACCGCCGCCGTATGACTCTGAACTTCGAGCGTACTGCGCGAGCAAGGCAGCAGCCCTCAGCGCCGCAGAGGCTTTCGTTAGAGACAACGCCACGGGCTTTGACTTGATCTCCATCATGCCATCCTGGATCTTTGGAAAGGACGAGCTCTTCACCAACACGCAGGACATCCGCACCGATTCCACCAAAGTTCTTATGAATGGCTTGTTGACGGGAAACCAGGGCGTTGCCGCAGTCGGGAACGTGGTTCTCTGCGCAGATGTGGCTCGGGCACACGTCAGGGCACTGGACCCAGACATCAAAGGAAATCAGTCGTTTATCCTCAGCACTGAAGTGAACTGGGAAGATACCATTCCGATTACAAAGAAGCATTTCCCCGAGGCGTTTGCATCTGGTCTCTTTCGGGAGGGTAGCCCGCAACCGACTCTGCCGATCGGATGGGACTCCAGCAAGGTGCGTGCGAACAGTCTTGGCAATTTGGGGGTAGTTACTCACACGAAATCAATAGACTCGAGATGTTCTTGGTATTGAGCTTGCTACATACGATGCCATGGTCAAGGAAGTAGTCAGCCAGTACTTGGAGCTGGCCGAGAGAGAAGAGAAATAGGATAGTTCTTGCACATGTTATTACCGAAGAGGACTTGCCCAGTGTTTGCTCAGTGTTGGCCCAGAGTTGTCACTCAAGATAGACGATGGTAGAGACAAAAGCATAGCTGCCAAAGGTTCATTGCTACATGGATCAGCTAGGAACTATATAGTATGATGATAAAACGGACAAATTTGGCCAAAGCATAACTAACGTAGATATACCTACATGTCCAAGCATTCAAGTATACGGCAGGACTATACACAAAGGTCCGAGACATAGTCACAGAGCCAGGCAAGGTGCCCTCTCGCAGCATTTATCTATAGTTCTAGTGTCCTGGAGTGCTACCTAGTTGTCTATTGTAATGTTGTTTTCTGCCTCCGCGTTGGAATATGATTCACATCTTGATCTTACAACGAAAAAATGGAAATACTTTGCATGGGTGTCTTAGTGCCCCCTCCCTCATACCCTACCGAATCCCGCAGCACCTCCCGTCCCCTGCTTGGCTAGTCTGTTGGTATCTATCCTAGCCCCTACAGCATTTTCAGAGTGATGGATAATCTCTGTTCTAACCCCAATGCGGCCGTCGGGAGCCACAAGCACTTCCTCGCTACTATTGTCATCCAGCCGATTATTGATTCGGTTCTCAAACTCGATCTTGGTCGTGGTAGAGGGTACAGCGCGATCTCGGCTCATTGGGCCAAGAGGCATTGGTTTGAAGCCGGAGAGCTTGTCGCTGGACATGCCCGAACTGCCGAGCAGGCGAGGAGCGTATCGTTTCGCAATGGCTTTGTAGGAGGGGATGGAGGCGGCGAGGATGCCGATGTTGGTTTCGATGACGGACCAGTACATGGCGCCTGCGATGACCCAGGTTGGATCGTCGGAGCTGAGCATTGGGGGGATGTATGTGATTCGGATAATGGAGGAGACGCAAGCACTAGGTAGCATTGATGTTAGCCAATGACCTTGGCCATTGAACACTAATAGCAAAGAGGAGCCGGTACTTACAAAAGTCCCAGACCCAAAATGATGGCCAGACTGATTTTCTGCCGTCTAGACACCTGGAGTTTGATAATCAGGGGGATTGGTAGCGTGTATGTGAGAACATCCGTCATGATGTTGACAGCTGCGTTGGCCAGGTAAAAGGCATTGATGTTGACGCATTTCTTGTCCTTGGGAAGAATTGTGACATCGTATGCTCCACGGATAGGTGAACACTGGAAGATGCAAGCCAGCACATTTGCGCCAGCCTGGCAGCCAACGACGCCGACCATGACAAAGGCAACCTTGCGCAGCCTTGGATCACCTAGTCGCATGTAGAGGGCCAGGACCGAGATCTTGATGAAGCCCAGACAAGCGTTGTAGAAGATGGATGACAACCAGACGATCTGGGAGTAGTCAATCATGTTCTGGGTCCCACGCTTCTCGACATCGACGTAGTGGCTACCGAGGCCATGTTGTACGGCTGGGCATGGTTAGGAGAAATGATTCGACTGGAACTTGACGTATCACTTACAGGCAATAGTGCAGGCGATGAACGACCACGATAACAGCTGTTGTTGTGTCAGTACTGAGATGATTGCGTTCGAGTGATGAGGTTTTTCTTACCACTCCCACGCATATTAAATCTACACAATGTTAATATCAATTGAGATTGAATGGAATGGATAAGTGGTACTCACAATCATCGGCTCCCAGAGATCTGACGATAAAGGCTCGGGCCCAAATACGCAGGACAATGGCGAAAAAGGATATCACGGCAAAGATGACGGCAACCGAATTGACAACAGGGCCTTGACTTTCCGCCATGGCTACTTGTGGAAGCAGACGAGAAAGAGAATTTCGCTTTCGAGCCTCAAGTGCCCCTTGCAGAATTGCCGAAGCAGAGTTGAACAGAGTCGGACGATTTTTGAGATGCCATGGCCCATTGGGGGAGGCTACGCAGTTCTATGGAGACGAGCAGTCAGCAAGGAACTTGACCTTCTTGACCTGCAGCATGCGATCGATCGTCTTTACTCAGACAGGCATGATACTCCCGCCCTTGGCGCCCGTTAAACATCAACCGGCTTCGTCGTCCGTCTCCGACCGACCCATCGAACAGCCGTCAGATTCTGCTCAACGGCAAAGAAATTACCGTTTCAGCTGAGCCGATCAGTGCAGCAATCCTCTCCGTAACGCCGAGTGACGACGACGGGAAATGGGAGGCATGTGAATAGGATTTCGGTTGAAAAGAATTTCATGCTTGTGATCGTCAGGGGGAGCACTGATGCAGTAACTGATGGATTCAGCCAACATGAAATGCAACCAACACGACGTATCATGAAGCGGGAATTGCTGGTGGGTCATCAGCGACTCTGTGCTCGCCAGCCCTGGTTGTGATTCCTCAGTTAAGGTTCTGAAGTGACCAAGAGCGCCCCCATGCAGATCAAGGTGAGCAAGTCTAGTTACAGGGTGTCGCCCAGGGGACGGAAGACGGGTTAGAACCCGGCGGGGGGACGAATAACTCCGAGATGGCCAACACAACGTTGTATCGCCCCAGTGAAATTTCCTTCAGTCTCCATCTACCTGCCACTGGCTGAGAAAGCAATGGTATCTGAGAGGCAGTTTATCCATTAGAGATATGTTGAAAAGTAGTTTGTAAAGAAAAGTTGCTGGTCAAAAATAGAGTTTTCTATTCAACGTTCAAAGCAGGCCAGATATGGGGACGTGCTTGGGCGGCACCTTGCCTGTGCACGTTGTTGAAAATCGTAGATATGCGAAGTAGCACAAGATCTGCACTTGCCCAGGTTACATGGTTTCTTAGCCTACCGGGGTACCCTCGAAGCCCCCTCCGGTGGTAGACCTGAGGGCACAGGTGCAGGCTGTTAGCAATGACCAGCGTTATTGCCCGCATAATGCTACAGAGAGATGACATGGCAGGCAGAACCATGCAGCCCAGCACCCAAGGCAGTGAGCAGATTCCATTAAGTCGTTGGGCTTGAACAGCATCTCCACCCGGCGAGCCTGGGATCAAATGTCGCCACCTGTCAGGGAGATGTCGCAGGAAATGGAGATCAGGCAGACATGGGGACAGACGGAGAAGACTACCTCCGGCCTCGGGAGGACTGACAGTGATTCACAGAACTATGAGAATCCATGCATGATCGTTCCAGTGCCGAGGTTGTGGTGTCTTGGAATCAACTGACATGCATCGTGTTCATCTGCAGACCAGGTTGCATACTTCATCTGCTCCAAGAACTCTACTATACAACTGAGTATTTCTCTAGCAGACAAGTCGAGTTGTGTTGTTACAACTGCGTGCGTATCATCACGAGCAGTTCGTTTTTATTAACGCAGATTGTCTTGTGGAGAACTTCACCATCCGCGACCAACACGTAAGCTTTGCGTTGCTGTGAAACAATTGGAGATCCTTGCGACATGCAAGTCTCCCCACTGTACCGCATACGCCATACCAATCATGGACCGTTTGAGATCTTGGTCTTCAACGGGTCCATGGACGGTGGGTAATGCCGAGGGTCGTTCCCGGTGCCCCGACGCAGTTGGGTCAACGCCCAACCCACCATCACCTACCGTATGGGGAATATCCTTGGCACGTCGACGGGGTCGGTTACCTCTTCAAGGGATTCCCCCGGGGCAGTTGCGTTGGATCTTCGCTTTGAAAGATGCGAACCCCCGTAGTCGACCGACTTGGATAGGGGGCCAGAGAGATGGGTGGTTGAGCCCTGACCATGCTAGTGCCAGCCTCTGCGTCTGGGTGTTACAAATGATAACCTTCTGCACTTTTAGAGCGGCCCAGCTTACCATTACGTTTCAAACAATTGGTGCTCTGCAGCTCATCGTCCACCATCTCTCGTCATGGCTGTGCTGAGCATCGCCAGCCTCGCTCTCTTGAGCGTTGGTTACGTCGTCTTGAGTTTCGCTTATCAGATTGTCAAGTATCGCTTCTTTCACCCCCTCGCCAAATTCCCCGGCAACTTCTGGGGCAGTGTCACAAGGTTATGGATCACCTATCACAACGTGAAGGCCGATGAATGTGCGACGTTTCAGAAGCTTCACCAACAGCATGGTATGAGAATGAGACATCAAAAGAGTGAGCCTTATCTCATGTACTATCCAGGACCCGTTATCAGGATCACACCGACGATGCTGCTCGTGAGTGATGCGACAAAGCTCCCTCAGATATACAGCCGCGGTGCGAGCAAGTCTAAGCATTACATCACGGGGAGCTTTGGAAAGGAGGAGTCCTTGTTCAACATGCAAGATGCCGCCATACATGCCAAGTACCGCAAGATCGCCGCGTCTCCCTACAGCTTCAGCAACATCAAAAAGATGGAGCCATTGGTCGACCTCAACATCCAGGCCTGGATCGACAAGCTACAGGAAAAGTTTGCCTCGACCCAGGAGCCATTCGACTTTGCGCCGTGGGCCGTGTACATGGCGTACGACATCATTTCAGAGGTCGGCTTTGGCGCTCCGTTTGGCTTTGTCAAGGCGGGCAAGGATGTCGAGGGTCTGATCAAGGGATTCCACGATGGCCTCACGCCTTTCGGCATCATGGCAAGGCTATATCCTTTTACCAATTGGGTCAAGGGCACGTTTTTGGGCAAGTACATGGTTGCAAGCCCCGAGCAGGACTCAGGTATTGGAACCTTGATGCGATTCCGGGACCGTTTAATCCAGCAGCGGTTCAAGGACATTGAAAACGGCACCACCAGTGGCCGCATCGACCTGCTCCAAACGTGAGTTGGCCAAATGTTTCTTTGATACGAGGTTGACTCTTGGGTACGTAGGTTCATCGACGCGAGGGACGAAAATGGTCAACCTCTGGACATCAACTACATCAAGGCCGAAATTCTGCTTGTCCTCCTTGCTGGAGCAGACACTACTGGGACCGCATTCCAAGCCATGATGGTGCACATCTTGAGCAACCCTTCCGTGTACGACAAGCTCCTGGCTGAGCTTGACGAGGCAACCCGCGCCAACAAACTATCCAGCATGCCCCAGTACGAAGAAGTCATAGCTCACTGTCCCTACTACATCGCCTGCGTCAAAGAAAGCATGCGTCTGAACCCCTCGGCACCAAACATATTTCCTCGTCTCGCGCCAAAGGGAGGCCTGGAACTGTATGGCAAGTTTATCCCCGAGGGCACGGAACTGACCTGCAACCCATGGCTTGTGCATCGCGACCCCAACATCTACGGTGAAGATGCCCAAGTGTTTAGGCCTGAGCGGTGGCTGGATGAGGACAAGGCCAAGATCTTTAACAAGTATAGCATGGGATTTGGGTATGGAGCGCGTGTTTGCCTCGGACAGGATATTGCGCGGATGGAGCTGTACAAGGCACCACTGCAGTTTTTCAGGACGTTCAAAGTCGAGCTAGCAGATGAGAAGAAGCCAGGCACATATGTGGTAAAGGGTGGTGTGAGCTATTTCGAGGACATGTACATCAAGATCCAGAGGCGAGGAGATTTAGGTCGGGCGGTTTGAGGGCCATCTAATGCCAAGAAACTCGGAGACGAATCTCGGGCACTAAATTTAATTTCCGTTTCTAAAGTTGAGCTTATGCTGCTTAGGAGCTGAGCTATCGCTAAACTCGAGGTGAGCTTTGAATAACCCATCCTCCCAAACCCTTCATGTGCCACGCCATGAATAGAAAAGAGAGGAGAAGACGATAGACAGTAGCCTATCTGTGCCCTTCAGGATCCAAATTTTGTTGAGGTTTATACCATGACCGTGTTGGCGAGGCTCTTCCGCAGATGCTACTAGAGACTGCGTGTCTGCCGTAGTATAAAATAAAAAGCAAATCACCAGCCTGCCTACGTGAAGTGTCTGTAAGCAAGCTCAAAAAAGCCTCATTTCCACGCAGCACTTGCTGTTCCCAGTCTTTGGGAGGGCATTCTCACTCATAGTTGGTCTCAAGCACAGAATCCAATAACCTCAAACCTCTCCGCTGAAGGAAAGGGGGCCTTTCTAGAAGGCTAGTCGATCTCTTGTACATATCTAGACGGATCCTTCAGCCATCTCCGGCGCAGACAAGAACCAAGACCCATGCAAGACCAGGTAGCCCAATGGTAAGGAGTTCTTCGTGTCCCGTCGCTTCCACTCTTGAGTTCCAGAATCATCTCTTGCAACGCGCCAGCCAAGTCTACGACACCATCAACTGTATGAGACTCCCAGCACAAATCCATCGTGCTCGCGAGCTCCCTCGCCGTTCCCACATCCGTTCTCCACATCGTTCCCGCCACGTGCGATACCTTTACATCCATGGCGAACAGGTCGGACACAGAGAGCCCTAGTTCCTCGCCCTGTCGGCCCTCGAGGACGAGACGTTGGTTGAGCATGTTACGGTCTGAGGAGCCTTTGCAGTGGCCTAGAAACAGTGCGAGATCCGACTGTAGCGCGTTGGCGAACCGGCCGGCCGACAGATCGCTGCCCAGATATATGTTACTGAGGCTGCCGCGACAGCTTGTGGCAGTTTCCTTCATCTCCATGTACAGTTCGTCCCTGTACCCTTTACCGGCCTCGTCTAGAGGACGGTCCTCAGCTCGTTCCAACACTGCCATGTAAGAGTGTGTCAAGGACCGGCCGTGTCGAGCCCTGTCGGACTCGCGCATGACGCACTGTTCAAAGGTTGTCATGCTTGCCGTATAGACAATGGGGTTTCGCTCGATGAGAGACTCGGGGGATTCGGCTGATATCGTCGCGGCATGTAAGGGAAGCCCGTGCAGTTCCTCGCTCGGACAGAAAATGAGGAGATCGCCAGGATTTGATCTTTTCAGCTCCAGCAGGGGCTCGACGAGGCTCGATAGACGCTGCAAGGGCTTGAGGTCGTGAATGTCGAGATGACGCCTCCCGTACGGTCCATACCCCAGAAAGCTCTCTTTCCACTCTTTGGCGTGCTCGGGTTTGAAGTTCAGGCGGAATGTCGAGACGGCGTCCAAGGCTGACGCCAAGGCCATCCAGAATTCACCGCTCATAACAAACCAGTCCACAAAGAGTATCTTTCGCTTGGCTTGAGGCGGCCCCATCCCCGTCAGCCTCGTCAGTGTTGTCGGCTGACCCTGTCGTAAGTCCAATATCGCCTTGAGGAGTGTCTGTTCCTTCATTTGCCGCCTATGGACCTCGAGACGCTCCCGCACAAGTAGACCCTTTTCAACAGAAGCCTGAGACACCTGGTTCACGAGGCTTCTCTCCTCATTCATCATTCTGACCGACTCGGCATCGCTCTCGAGCTCAACTCTCAAACCGGCCGGCAGGTTGATGCCCAGCGCAAGGATGTCTGAGATGCTCCGCGCCTTCGCTTTTTGGATCCAATGCCATTGGTCCAGCGGTCGGTCGGCGGGATGGTTGGTCTCGATGGCTATTGGAAAGATGCTTTGGACATATTCATCACTTCGCAGGTCTTGTTTAGCCACGATGGCCTTCTGACGTTGGAGAGAGGACATGTCGTGGCGCATGAGATTGAATAGACGATCCGCCTCATCCGCGTTGTGAAAGGTCAACCTGAACGCCTCTTGGTCTCGCGCCCTCACGCCGCGGTTAGTTGCGAGTGATGAATCCATGGAGAAGGCGTGCTGCCTAAGGAATCTGAAATACAGATTCATCGCTTGCTGCGCCACACGTGCCATATCTTTGACAGACCCGATTCTTTTCAGAATCTCTTCGGCTTTCCCAACGCTAGCAACGGCCAGCTTGAACTCGTTCCCATCTCTCCGGTATTCTCTAAGCTCCCATAGGCGCTCATAGGTGAGTGATAGCTGTTTCTCCATGCTGGCGACGTAGCGATGGCATCGGAGGGTTGGTCTCGTAACCACATTGCCTACCTAGATCGAGGAGGCGGTGGTAGACGCTCGCAATGGCTACCTGTGATGGTACCCGTTAGCAATGGGCAGCTCGGGTCGCCAAGACTTACCAAGACGTAGTCGTAGTCCTTCTCGGGCACGTCGCGGATGAAGGCGTCAAAAGTCTGTCGCGCCTGGTCCATCGGGGCCGCGAATTTGATCTCTGTGGCGGCCCGGCAGAAAGAAAGGAGCATCCGAAACAACTCTACCATCCTAGGTGACGATTGTTCAATGTTGGAGTCGATATGGCTTTCGAAGGCGGCCAGCATGTCCAAACAGTCACCCAACCAGCCCTGCTCCAGCTTCAGACCCGCATACTCAAGATGGAGCGACAAGTCTTTGGGCCGCTTCTTGACCTGTTTAGAGTACTCTCGAGCCGCTTTGTTGTAGAAACCAAGGTCTCTCAGTCTCTGTGGCTCGGGAATCGCAGAGGTGGATTCTGAACTAGTCGCCATAGGTAGCTCGTCGTCGGGGATGAAGGTCGTGATATCGGTCATCTGCGCTCCAAGTACAGTTGATTGTCCAAGTTTTTCAATGCCCTTTGCGAAGCGCTTTAAGGAGAAACGTCAGTTTCCTAACCCCTCCTCATATCGGAGGCCTCTCCGTCGTACGCGTACCACATTCGGGTGGCTGCGTAGACAAGGCTCGGGATGCACCGTAATGTTGTGACAGTTGCCCGAGTAGCGTCCAACCAGAGACGAAAGCGTGGCAATTTCATGAGTGTTTCTTAGCAGCTGAATTTACAAGAAATTGCTCAGAAAGTCCTCAACAAGAGTTAGGGCACAAGAGTCAGGACAAGTATTTCAGACTCGGAAGCCCAGAACCTGTCCACACCGGGCCAGCTCAGCAGCTATCCCTCCTAGCCCTCGTCCAGCATGAGCACCAACAGCAGCATCGAAGCCTCTACGGCCCCCCAAACACCCTTGGCGAGCACGGTGGACCTCGAGGTCGACCTCAGCAGCCTCCCTCTCGGCTTAAAAATCGATGATACTGTGACCTGGAATGTGCTGGAAAACCCCGCTGTGAAAGCGGGCGCGCCACTTGAACTACGACTTGGTGCCGTCGTTGCGGGTGGGCAACGTTCTGACGCCGGCGGACCGCTATTCCACGCGACGCTGGCTACGAGTCTCGAGACGGGGTTGGGAGTACATCTATTCGGAAAGCCGTGGAGCAAGCCAGAGCCGCTGGTGATTCGGGGTGACGTGAGCTTCGTGGACCAGAGTGCCGCGGATCTGGAGCTGCGAGGACGAAATTACGAGACTCTTACAACAGATGAATGGTCAATCCTGCTCGGGACCTAAACACCTATAATATCTATAGCCTTTCGCGGTTCTCTTCTTTTAGAACGATATTACGCTAGCGAGTAAAGTGTGCGATTCTGATTTATAATCCACCGCTCATCCACCTCGGAAGTTCCCTCATGAGACGATCCTATCTCGACTCTCAAAGTGATTGCCGACATACTCTAACCTTGTTCAACAGCCGCACCTGTCACACCTTTCATCCCGCTTAATATACACCCATGGCGAGGGAAAACAGTACCAACCAGACATTCCAACATGTGCGCAACCAACTTGGTTCAGGTGAGCTGAACCCCCAGCAACCATGATTCATTACTTTATTCATACTCGCTCTGCAGTTGGCCAGTTCCAGTTCATTTCTATCCAAAACCCAGATCACGCCAAGGACCGCTCAGTGAGGCGCCTAGCCCGATCTCACGCTGTCGCCCGAGGCATCGGGAAGAAACGAAAGCTCGAACAGAAGTCAGGACACAATTTCCGTCTTGTCTCCATAGCAGATGATGCTAGTCGACCAGCCAAGAAAAGGGAACAAGAAAAAGCCCCGGGCTCAATACCGAGCTCCCTATTAACACCCCAGGCCAGCCCATTCCAGACGCTTGCAGCAGAGTCACCGAAACTCCAAGCATTGCTCAGCCACCGTAAGACTATTCACAGGCTCCGAACTTGCTCGACATGGGCTTACATGACACGACTCAGGCAAATCCCAGAAGGCTACCGAACCCGTCTTTAGCGTTTCAGATGAGCTTGTCCTCCAGAGCCTAGGCTCAACTCTCCGAAAGGGCCTGGACGATGATGCTCTTTTGAATGCCGTAATGCTTACATTCGCCTTTGCTGTCAGCTCCGGCAGCATTGATAAGGAGTGCTTGGACTATCAGAGCGATGCTCTAAGTTCCATTCGTGAAAGCATGAGTTCTCCAGAAAAGGCTACTTCAGAATCGACACTTGGGGCTATCCTGCTTCTCGCCGGAATAGATGTCTGTACCGCTTTCTCATCAAATATTTCAGGTCCAGCAAGCTGATTTCATTGACGACACAGGCTCGTCTTGGAATGCCTCGTCAAGTCCAACTTCACATGGGGGCGATACGGCAGCTCCTTGATATGTGTCGAACAAAAGGTGTATACTTGAGCGATGGCATCAAACGTGCCATATTCTGGTGAGCATCATGCAGTATCTTGACAGCCCATTCTCACACAAGTCTTGGTAGGCAGGACTTGAATTCGTCAGTCATGACTGGGTCGAGGCGAGTTGTTGATCACACAACCTTTTCCGAACTTCATTGGGCACGGGATCCCTTCTCTCCAAACTTCTTTATCCTGCCATCTGGATTCCAAGCCCTATCCCATCTGCTAGACAAAGAGTTTATCGAGGTGCTCAAGGACGTTCATGCCATGAAATGCATCCGAGATAATTCTCGTATCGGCAAAGGCGATGTGGTAGGAATGACACGCATTGATAACCACCAGGCATCCATTCAGTCGAGGCTAGCAAGCTTACAAAGCCGCTCCTCAATCTCGGAGTGCTGCCGATTAGCAGCATATCTATGTTCAACCTCGCTGCGTTGCAAAATCTGGCCAGCCTCAACCATTCCCGTAAGTCAACTGCATTGTTGCTTACACCTGGTCTTATATCAGGTTGCGCTGACTTTAGATGCCAGTCACACCTTTCATCACAACTACTCTACAAACTGCAAGAAGTCAGTGATGAACCCGTATGGGATGACTACCCTGGTTTTCTCGCTTGGCTCTTGCACATTGGTGGTGCTTTTGCCCTCCCAGGCGCAATACGATCTGGTTACCTGGTGCTGCTGCGATTGAACAACACCAGGCTGAGAGGTTTGTATAAATCGTGGCCGGAACTGCTTGAGATCCTGAAGCAGTTCATTTGGTCAGAGATGGCATTCACATTACCTATGAAGACATTCTGGGAGGACAGTTCTAGCAAGGTTAATTAAACGCATCAACTCCGAGGACAATATCTTGGCTGAAGAGTCTTTTTCTCTTTGGAATCTTCATTCAGGGAGGGAAACGGAAGTCATCGCCTAGATATGAGAAGATCATTGTATCACTACAAGTATTTCCAAACTGCATTTTCACCAACCAAAGCTTCCGGGTACACAGCCAACTTGATAGACGAACTTTGGCTCGTTTATTAGCGAGGTAGTTAAGCGAGCTGGCACGTTATGCAAGCTTCTCATGCAAGCGAAGCCGCACGAAGGAGACGAATAAGCTATTTATTTGCCTTGTATCATGTTCATAAGTTCTAATTCCGCTTACAAATGATCATGGATCTCGAGACGGACACTAAAAGTCTCTTCTCCACAAGCGAAATGTTGACTGGCCAAGTCGTCATGGCAAAATTCAGGGATACCCAGTCAGTGGTTACCGCTTATCCTAATTGGAGATATCTCCGTTCCCTTTTAGGAAATATCTCGTCTCCTTCTTGGGAAACATCTCTGCTCCATGTTGAGAAGCATCTCAACTCCCTCTTAGGAGACATGTTTGTCTCAACTAACAATCTTTAGAATGTCGCAATCATCGAGAGCACGTATAAATATTCGGGCGTTCTCCCCGTTTAACCATCCAGATCTTCATCCATCTCTCGTACACGACAACCATCTCTCCAAAATCTTTCATTATGCCTCAATCACGTCTCTTCAAGCCCCTCAAGGTCGGCAATGTAGAAGTCAAGCATCGCATCGGCATGGCTCCTCTCACCCGTCTCCGAGCCACTCACGACCGAGTCCCAAACTCTCTGATGAAAGACTACTACGGCCAAAGGGCTGCTGTACCCGGCACCCTGATCATCGCCGAGGGGACCTTCGTAGCGGCAAACTGCGGCGGCTTCGTCCATGCGCCAGGGATTTGGCGCGAGGACCAAGTCTCTGCGTGGAAAAGCATCACCGACGAAGTCCACAGCAAAGGATCCTTCATTTACTGCCAACTATTCGCCATGGGCCGTGCTGGTGATGCCGAAGTGGCCCAAAAGGAAGGGTTCGCTATCAAAGCACCAAGTGCCATCCCGATAGAACCAGGCGCTGCTGTACCGGAGGCTATGACGATTGATGAGATCAAGCAAACGGTTCAGGACTTTGTTGATGCTTCGAAGAACGCCATCCGCGCGGGATTTGACGGCGTCGAGATCCACGGTGCCAACGGTTACCTCCTCGACCAGTTCATTCAAGACACCAGCAACCAGCGAAACGACGAGTACGGCGGAAGCATAGAGAACAGGTCCCGCCTTCTCATCCAAGTCATCGAGGCCGTTGCAGACGCCATCGGTCCGGAGCGTGTTGGGCTCCGCCTGAGCCCTTGGAGTACGTTCCAAGGCATGAGAATGAAGGATCCCATCCCGCAATTTACCGACATCATCAACAAGGCCAGTCCGTTGGGTATTGCCTATCTCCACGTTGTGGAATCTCGCATCTCCGGCAGCGAGGACTGCAATGGCCAAGACCGACTGGATTTTGCATACAATAACTGGAACAGGCCTCTCCTAGTTGCTGGTGGGTATACGCCAGATGAAGCACGGAAACTGGTGGATGAGAAGTATCCGGAAAAGGACATCGTTGTCATCTTTGGTCGGTATTTCCTGTCGAACCCCGATCTTGTTTACAGGATCAAGGAGGGTCTGGAGCTCAACCGCTATGACAGAAAGTCCTTTTACGTTTACGAGTCACCTGTGGGCTACTTGGACTATCCCTTCAGCAAGGAGTGGCTTTCGGTTGGGCAGTGAGTTGTATTGGCTTGGGCCTGAGACACTTTGCACTTTGCAGAGTCAGGGCCCCATGATAGAAAAACAATTTAGACATTTATTTGTATTCTTCATTATTTACAAAAGGAATCAAACCTAGTCATTCTCGCATTTAGTCAGACGAATGTCAGGAGCCAATAAGCCGTGGTAGACTTGGCCCATGCCTCCCGGTTGCTAAAAGGAGAGGCCCGTAGACGAACGGTTAAGAACTCGGTCATAACGAGTCTGATACCCATCTCGAACACCGTCTATCGCAAATCACCCATGATATGGCCATTGGAATCAACCGATGCCTCCTTATCCTTGCGCACCGATGTAAGACCATCAACATAGGAAACTAGGAAAACAACCATGACCGCGGCCATCAGCAACGCATCGAAAACATACAAGAATACCTCATGAGAGATCAAATATCCATCGTTCCCTTGTATATACTCAACGACACGAAAGATGCTTCGCACCAAGATTAGCCCACTAGTTATGTAAAGGACCAAGAGATGTCTCTTCCAGGGGATGTCGCCGTGGGAAGCGACGGGTGTTGGGTTCGCCCTTATCCGAGAGTGAAAAATTGCGGTTGATACAACAAATATGCCAAACACCCCGATCTGCACAAAGAGGCCGGCAACGATGATCTTTTCGCCGAGATGATACAAATCAACGGTGCCGCCAGACGCCAAGGCTCCTCCGCTTGCTTGTAGAGTAAAGGACAGGACGTCTCCCGTCACAAAGATCTTGGTGACCCATTTGACAGGTATAAAAAACAAGTGTTGGGCGTCGAGCGTTCGGATGAGTCGGCCGAGGATCATGTAGATTGAGGCAGCATATAAGGCGGGTGCAACAAGAATCAGGACTGCTTGGGTCACGAAGCCACCAAGGGACTCCTTGTCATAGTGGCCCCAGATTCTTCCAGCGTAGCCGATTGTTTGAACTGTTGAAAGAGAAGTTGTTAGCGGATATTATCCTAACAGCGATGCCCTTTACACGACTTACACAAGCCACCGATGGTGAAAGGTATAAAGTAATTAGCTCGAGCTTGGCGAAGGCGTACTGTATGTATGACAGTGAGGATGGCAAACACAATGACGCTGTGGATGGCGGCGGGCAGTGATGGGTTGTATCTGTAGAGCTCGAAGTTGTTGTCTTCAGCGGCAGAGTCTCTAGGGTTGAGCATGGCAGGCGAGTCTGTCAAGGCTTCTCGGTCGTGATATCAGGAACTGAATGTGCAAAACTTGGTGATGTCTCAAGAAAGAAACATTGCTCTGTCAGGTAAACACGACAATATTTATACCAGTGCCTTTTACTACAAAATTGATGCCATGACGACAAACTGATATCTCTCGTATAGATGCGAGAACGAAAAGATGCGAGTCGTCAAATCAGCATCGCAGAAACGACTCCACATCTTTACGCGTTCTACCGAAGAAGCCGCAGCGGCGTATTGAAAAAGGCTGAGCACAGGGGGCATCTCGCGCTTATTATTAGCGCTGATTGCGTTGGTTTTTCAGGGCGTATAGCGTATCATCTGCTGTGATACGCAATAATTAGACTCCGACAGGGCTGTGCAATGGCAAATGTCCGAGCTTCCGAACTCGAAGCATATCTAAACGAGCCTGTCCGAACTCTTACTTTCCACCATCCATCATTGAGCACTCTAGTCTTGATCCCGATTATAAAACGGGAGACATGGATCACTTGACAACAGTCCGACCCATCGACTCAAACTCGCCGGCTTCTGAGCCATCTGTCCTTCACGCATCCCAAAGACAGAGGGCTCCACGACGTGCCCATAGAAAAACCAGGGCAGGCTGCCAAACTTGCAAAAGGAGAAAAGTCAAGGTCTGGAATACCCATAACCAGCACTTCATGGATTGGTGGTTAACAAAAAAGTAGTGCGATGAGCAACGTCCATCATGTGCCAACTGCATCAGGCGAGGCCACGAATGCGAGTTTTTCTCTGAACGCCTGACCCCAAACCACCCAACGCCAACAGCTCCTCTGTCACTCAACATGCTTGATCTCCGGCTCATGCACAACTTTACCAACTCGACATATGCCACTTTTTCCCGCCACCAGGCCATCCGTTCCTTCTGGAAAGGGCCGCTCGTCTCTATGGCACTGCAATGTGACTACTTGATGTGTGCTCTCCTTGCAACCTCGGCACTGCATCTCGCCCACAACACACCGGAAGAGAAGGATTTTTACATTTCAACAGCTCTGAGATATCACCGTGCTGCGTCACGCGAGGCCATAGTTCTCCTGGCCGATATCAAGAAGGAATCCGCAGAAGAGTTGTTCATGTTCTCTGTCCTCACAATCGTCGTTGGTTAGTGTCCTTCAAGAATTTTCACGGATGACGCTGACCTTCGCAGCACTGGGCAGTCACCGAGAAAGCGCTGAGGGTGGCCCTTTCTTTGCGGACAGCAGCTTTCCTGAATGGCCTTTTCTCTTCCAAGGCACCAGGTCTCTACTTGATCTGCCAGATATAAATCTTCGCGAGGGCAGGCTTAGTCCTTTTCTTGCAGAGAGGATGCAGACTTGCCAATGCAAGGAGACAGGCTCCGACGATGCATCTGCATCCATGACAAAGGCCCTGGGTGACCTCGAAGATCTAATTGCTTGGAATACAGACGACGAGGACACGACGAAAATCTACAGAAAAGCAATAGCCCATCTCCGAGACATGTCCAACATGCTTGATACTCCTGATGTGGAGACTTCCGACGTGTTTGGTTGGATCTACGCAGTGGCAGATGATTTCTTGCCCTTGTTAAGAGCGACGAAGCAAGAGGCTGTAGCAATCTTTGCGTATTTCTGCGTCTTTCTAAAAAAGCTGGAGACGTATTGGTGGATGAGAAATTGGGGCGAACAACTCCTTCGCAAAGCAGAGAGTGTTCTGGACAGTGAGCACAAGTTGTGGATAGCCTGGCCGATGGAGGAGCTGGGGATGCACAGGTGAATCGAAGTCGATGTGACGACATTGAGCAAGATGAGAGCGTTCATTATCGGGAGCAAGTCCGTATAATCTCTTTTTGGAAACCTGCTGTTCGTGTTTATTGCTTGGGCAACTGCCGCGGTTCTTACGTTAGCTCAAGGTGGGTTTGGACGACGATAATGAATCGGGACCGTAGCCGATGTTTCCGCCATCATTATCTCTATGCCTATTGGACTCGACTTCTGGGGCATATTGGAGGGAGTGGGAAAATGCAGACCAATAACAGGCAAGGCCTGACTTCAGGCATAGGTGTTCTCTGTTCTTGACTCTGACAGAACTACAATATCATCAAGTTACCAGATCAATTCTAGCTACTGGACTAGCCCTCTTTGTGATTAAAAGAGCCCCACTCTATGACGTAGATGTCATCAAGATATGTTCAGAAAACCAAAATACTGGGAAATCATTCTTTGATATGGGAAGCAGAAAGTGCAAATTTATTAAAGGCAAACGAAGTCCTACTTGACTTTTTCCAATTGCTGCCGCATCTTCCAAGTTATCGTGTAAGTGCAGGTCGACGCGACAGTCTGCATTGTCTGACTGCAGCTTGCCACCCTGTTGGGGTTGTGGTCTGATATGGATTGTGGCGCATACCCTACAGGACAAGGTCGACACATTTCAACTCGCCCGATGTCGTACCATAAAAAGAAGAAAGTTTCGGGTTGGCGATAGTCTCATTACCTCCATACTTTGCAACTGATAAAAGTTGTCACGTTGTTGAATTTGGTTGAAAGTATGATATATCACATTTTGACCCAATTTGTGTGGGTTGTGGGTTTTAGGGTTTGAGGCTCAACGGTTGTCTAGCCTGTAAGAGGCAACAGCAGATCTATTCTTCAGAACTTTGACAAGAATACAGTCTTACCAACTCTTCTATATTTACATACTGGCTGCGACAGTATTAAACGGATCGTTGCTCAATCCCTTGACGTACCCCTAGGAATGCCGTTTGCGAGATTTTTCATCGGGAATTGACTTTGGCCAGGACCAACCGTTCTGTCAAGATTACGGATGCATATCTGACCGATGCCGTTGGCCCCGACTCAATGATAAGGCTGGTGACATCACTTGATCCGCCAATTGCGGTAAGGCAAAGTCAAGAGGGCATGTGATTCTGGATGGAGCCAATGGCAACGGACCTCTGAGCCAAGTAAGACGGAAGGAGGAAAACGGGTGCTTCGATCGATCAAATGACCTGAAACAAGCGTCAATTATGTATCAGACAAGACACTTGACTTGATTGCACGAGGACACTGGGAATGGCGGCACAGAGCGATGGAAGTGGCTGGGGACATGGCCTGATACGCTTAGTGGCCTGATGGCGGGCGCGGATTGACTGATGTGGGGCACGGAGCGGAAAATTGAATAAGGCCGATTTAACTTGGGTTCCCATTTCCCGAGGCTTGGTGTCCACGCGACTAAACTCTCTCCCCATCAAGCTTCCCTTTGTGCATGATCTCGGGCTGTGCGAGATCCTATTCAACCCAATGGGGGAAACTCTACCACTGCTGCGAGGGAACATTTCCCTGGAGGAGGCTCTCGAGGAGGATCTCGACATCATCCGCGAACTCGCCTACCCCGAGAAGCGACGAGAATTCTCGCTGCACCTCAACAATGAGCGCGACCAGATTGCCGAGGTCGTGTCCCGACACTTGAACCTGCGACAATCCGACTTTAGCCTGGGAGATGCCAATGAATGGATACACGGCTCCTTCAATGCCTGCATCCCCGTCCACATCGAGGAGGACGCGCGGGGTTCGACCCTGCCCGCGCAGGCGCTTGTCCGCATCCCCCTCCCCTACAAGGTCGGCGAGGACTACAACCCGGGCAACGTCGACGAAAAGGTCCGCTCCGAGGCCGCTACATACATCTGGATGCAGAAGAACTGCCCCGACGTACCAATTCCTCGACTTTTTGGCTTCGGCTTCCCCGGAACGCGATCGGTACGCTCCACCCTGTCAATTGAGGCCCCCCACGTGCTAACCAGTATCCAAGTTCACCTCGATCGAGACTGCGTCCTTCTACCACCGCTTCATGTGGCTGCCTCGTCGCTTCACCGCTTGGCTATTCGGACGTGGTGAGCTGAGCCGATACATCATCAACAACCGCAGCACCCTTGCCGACCTCGGGTACCTCGTCATCGAGCATATCGACAGTGGCACTCTTCTGTCGGAGGATTGGGATGCCAACCACGATGATGCCGAAAAGAGAGCCAACCTCTATGGGAACCTCTCGCGCATCATGCTGCGCCTGGCAAAGCTTCCTCTGCCCAAGATTGGTTCTTGGACCATGGACGATAACGGTGAGCTGAAGCTGGCCAACCGACCCCTCACCCCCCTCCTCCACCAGCAAGAGAACGCCGAGATCCCTACCGACATCCCCCGTGACCGCACCTACACCTCCGTTGAGCCCTACTACCTCGACCTCATCGCCTGCCAGGATAACCGTATTCGACACCAGCCCAACTCGGTCCACGACCAAGGTGACGGTGAACAGCAGCTGGCGGCCCTCACCGGACTGAGGGCCCTCCTGCCCAAGTTTGCGGATAGGAAGCACCGCGAGGGACCCTTCGTTCTCTCGCTAACCGACCTGCACAAGAGCAACATCTTTGTCGACGAGAATTGGAACATTACTGGCATTATCGACCTTGAGTGGGCGTGTTCGCGACCCGTTGAGATGGCTGGCCCACCTGTCTGGCTCTCTGGCCGCACCCTCGAGGAGATTACCTTCCACTCAGAGGAGTACGGCAAGTTCCACTCGGAATTTGTTGATGCCCTTGAGAGGGAGGAGCTGGATCAGGGCGAATCGACTGACAATGCTGAGCTGATGCGCGAGAGCTGGGAGACACGCAAGTTCTGGTACTCGCACGCTCTCGACTCTCCCAACACTCTGCTCGCTCTCTTTGTGGATCATATCCAGCCGCGGTTCGCCAAGCTCAGCAGCGCCCAGTGGGACGAGTTTAGCCACATGCTGATGCGATTATGGGACGTGGACAGCCAGGGCTTCATCTCCAACAAGGTTGTTGAGCAGGAGAAGTACACTGACCACCTGCGCAGGGTGTTTACCGAAAAGTTGGATGAGGATGATGACGACGATGACGAATTCTAGATGGGAGGGAACCTCTTGGATATGTAGGTGGCTGGCTGCCAAGGTTGAATGAAATCTCTTCTCCAACTTCATATCGATGGTCAAGAGGATGGAATGGAAACAAAGCTTGAAGCTCCTGGGTCCAAAGGGCACCAGCGATGGTCTTTTATAGCAACTAGCATGAACAAATGATAAGATGTTTAACGCTCTTCTGAAGGGAACATTGAGTTGACTGCAACCATCTGCCATCATCCTTGTAGGTTACACGGCATGTGCATCATTGTGAAATTGGACGACCTCGTGTTCATCCGATGCGATCGCCCAACCAGGGAACACGGCTGAGGCTCATGTTTATGACATCAATACCATTTGGGATAGCCAGGGACCAAGCTCGGCAATCTTTGAAATCTAGGCACAAACTGCATTCAGCCTTGTGGAGTTGCGTTATCGCCACTCTGGTATCTTGTGGAGATGACAAGGATATCAACTGCGCAGATGGGAATATCATCCTTCAGCGCTGATCTCCTCCGCAAAACAACCGCCAGCTGACCCAGCATAGCACTGCTCTTACAAGGGCACTCATCCATCCATGCCAGGCTCTGTTGGTTGAGGCCTTTGGCCCCCAGCTGAGCTGAGCTGCAGGAGAGGTATTCGCGGCCTCATGATTGGTGGCCTGGTTTTGATATTGTTACAGCTGCGCTTTGGGATAATGTTACGGTAGGGAGGTATAAAGAGGCCTTTTCGCGATCAGGCTGCGAGGGAAAAAAAGTGAATCTGTCTTCTTTCTTTAATCCCCTCAGTCGAAGCCATGGCGACCGCTGTACCTACAAACATCGACCCGTGGTCCGTCTCGGCCCCCTACGAGAACAGCACCCATGATCTCCAGAGTGTCATCTCGCGCAAGTGGGTCGACAGTCCTAATATCCGAGGTACTTTGGATATCCTGCAGAGCTGTGTGTTGACCCTCGTTGCGTGCATCTACACTGCGTTGCATCTCGATGTCCCGACAAAGACAAAGTGGCATCGGATCTTGATTTTAAAGATCAAGTGGTCTCTGATTACTCTGTTTGCACCCGAAATTGTCTTGTACATGGCTGCGGATCAGTTGTTTGAGGCTTGGAATCTTCGAAAGGAGCTCAGGAAGTTGAGGCTTACTCAACCAAATCCCCCAAAGGACGTATGGGCCCTCCTCTGACTTGTCGCTTCCCGCTACTGACACACTCTAGTTTGATATCGACCTCACGTATGCCTTCTTTGTCGTCATGGGAGGTGTCCGCATCGACATAGAGGACCTGCTGTCTAGACCCGATCTTGATACTGAATCTCGGTGGGGGGTCGGCTCTCTCCCTCGTAAGGACGTCGAGGGCCGTGGGACCACCACGGTTCGAGTGAGTGGCACAACAATCCTTTGGCTTGCAGGCCAAGGTCATTGGGTAAAGATACCGAGGGCGAAGATCACAGACAAGAGCAAGGCGGATACTTTTCAGAAGATCCTAGTTATTATACAGGTCTCCTGGATGGTTATGCAATGCATTGCTCGTTGGATGTACAAGTTACCTCTGACCCTTTTGGAAATTCATACGATGGTTCATGTCGTGTGCGCCATGATTCTCTATGGCTTTTGGTTCAAGGTACATTAGAACTCTTCGAGAGTTGAGATTGCAGAGGCGGCTGACCACGTTCGTCAGAAACCACTTAATGTTCAAGACCCCGAAGTTATTAGGCCTGAGGTCGAGGGATTTGAGGGTGAAATTGCCCTCCTTCTTCAGCGCCAATTCTACACTACCATATCAGCAAGTTTGTCCCTTGTGGACTCTAACGAGCCGCTCCCAGACGACTGCGACGAGCCCCTGAGGTGGGTGGAACCAGTTCCAGGGGCACAAATGTCCACGGGCGATGTTCTCCCCATTGGATTAGCACTCTACGCCGTTCCCGAGGTTCACGATGAAGATTCTCCTGAAGATCCCCTTGCGGTGCAACCCAAGGAGGACCCTAGCTTTGAGATAACAGACGAGTTTTATAACCGCTGGCAAGCCATCCTGAGCACCTTTGGCCACAAACGGGGCCACGGTATTATGAAATGCACCGACTTCATCGACGAGGCCAGCAAGAACGAGGATGAAGAGGACATCTTTGAGTGGAAGCTCCGCAGCATGCCATTCAGTGAAGGCAAACGGAACCTCGACATTGACTTTACCACCTTTCGTGGCATGTCCGCCAAGGACCTCAATGACGAGCTCGACGAGTTCTTTTCCTGGTACGGCACCCTGCTGGGCCTCGCAGTGTTTCTGTCGGCACTCTACGGAGGCATACACCTCTCTGCGTGGAACTGGCTGTTTCCGACCCCTACCGAGGGTTTGGTGTGGAAGTTTGCGTGCTTTCTTATTGCTGCGGTGCTACCTCTGTACCACATCTTTAACAGAATACGCGTCAAGTTGCTTGCCTTGCATGAGGGGATGGAGACGGCGATGCACGTGGTGCTGTCGTTGACGCTGGTCATTTACATGTTGGCGAGGATTTACATCATCTTTGAGGCTTTTGCGAGTTTGAGGCATGTTCCTATCGGGGTGTACATGGCACCTGTGTGGGTGCAGATGTTTCCTCATTTCTAGGCTCTGCCAGGTCACTCCAGGGGAGTAATGCTGGAAGCTGTTTATATGCGGAGGATATGGATATGATGAAAGGCCTAAGGGTAGTACAGAGAGGATCAGGTACTACGTCTGACCTTATGGGAAAGTGATTGTACGCAGGGTTTGCATTCGTATATAATGATTGAGCTTCGCACGAGTTTGGTGCATGTTAGGTTCTGGTTAATACTGATTCATCTCAGCCAGGAATGCGAGAAGACTATGACCTATTTGCCTTGCTTGATGAAGTTAGTACAAAGACCTTGGCAATACTAACTGTCCGTTCTAATCAGCATCTATGACTTGAAGCCTTCTTTGTCTAGTCCTTGCGTTCTGCACCCTTCGCCCACTCATCATCACCCCTCTGCCACGTCTTCAAAAACGTCTCCGCCAATGGCTTCCAGATCCGCCACGGCAACTCATGACCAACATCCTCAAATAAGACATACTCTGCCTTTTCTATTTCATTCGCCAGTGTCTCTCCGTGCTCCACGCCAAAGATCTGATCGTTGGCAGCCTGGATCACAGTAGCCGGACACTTGATTTGGTTGAGCGTCTTGTTTCCAGGCCAGTTGCCGAACGATGCAGCGCCGTGATTTGGACCTTTGCTGTACAGCGTGCCTCCGCGCATGTCTCTGTCCACGATCCGGGCGATCCGAGCCTCGGCTTCCTTCCTCTCCTCAGGTGAGGGTGGCTTAGTTGTGAGGCCATCGTAAAGGATTATTCCATTCCTGATGTACGTCTCCCTCTCGTTTCCGAACCCGCCGATTGTTGGCTGGATTCCCAGATTGAGTACGTCTTTGACGGGTAGTTCCTCGCTCGGGCCGGGGGACGTATACAGCAAAGTCAGGCTCTTGACCTGTTGGGGTCTGCGTGCGGCAATCATGTACGCGATAGACCCTCCCATACTGGCCCCAACGACGTGGAATCCCTTCGAGTTCAGGCCAAGGTGGTCAGCTAAACCCTCGACGTCGTCCGCCATCTCGGATGTGGTGTACCCGCCAGGAATGGGAAACTCGGTCGACAGACCCGTGTCGCGATGATCATATCGGACAATAAAGTGTCGACTACCTTCAGGGCTGAACAGAGGAATCAGCTCATCGCACCAATCGAGCATGGACCCGGCATGGCCTGCGACGAGAATGACGGCCGAGTCTGCCGGGTCGCCAAACGTTTGGTAGCAAAGGCGGACCTTGCTAGGGAGAGTGACGAAGAGTTCTGGAGAGGCGTTCATTTTCTTGGCAGTGGCGGTCTATGTGTGGTTGTTTGTTGTTGATAGTAGCGATGTTGTTGATGCGAGTTGTGGTTAGTGCTGACTTGATGTAGCCAACCCCATTCTTTCGGTTACTGATTATTAAGAACTTTGGCCAATCTTTGAGCGATATTTAAAACGCAAGTGGGAGACGGTAATGTGAGGGGGATGAGTTGTAGTTGCTACAGCAGCGACGAGCGGAAGACAACGGCCAGAGTCATCTGCTGCTTTCTATGTGATAACCCTTATGGGGGAGTGCGAAGCTCCCTCTGGCGAGATTTTCTATTTTGATAACCGAAACAGCATGAGTTATCTGGTAGTATAATCATTGGAGAAACAAAAGAACGTCTTTGTTATTGCTTAAGCTAGACTCTTTGCCCGGAAGCTAAACCCTCACTTCACAACCCACCCACTCCCTCGCCTAGTTCAATGCCTTCAAAGCCACATGCTGCAGCTAAGGACAAACTCAGCTCGCTTGTATGCCTTCAAACCAAGTAGCAAACTCCTCATGCCCCTGCTGTCGAGCCAACCCTCCCGCATCAAGATTGGACAAGCAATCCTTCACCTCGGGCTTGGCCCCGTGCTTCAAAAGCAACTCTGCCATCTCCTTGTCCCCGCGCCATCCCGCTGCCATAAGTGGGTTGAAGAAATCCCAGGGATCGCCAGGAGCTCCGAAACGACGCATGTCGGCGACCCAAGGGCGGTCGATCATGGCGTCGAGGTCCAGCCCTGGGATTTCTTCTAGGACAAGTCGCACGAGGTCGAGTCGATGCTGGTCACCTAGTGTCTTGGACTCGATGATCGGGACAAGCAAGCTTCCTGTGTGGGACGAGTAGAAGAATCGATGGCTCGAAATCATGCTACCGGGAAACTTTTTGAAGTACTGACGGCATACCTCGACATCCGGGCAGTTCAGGATGAACGACGCGACTTGCGATAATGATGGAGAGAACTTTCTGGCGACTAGGGTAGAATGGAACGCATCCAAGACTGGAGAGGTGTACTCAATAGTCCAGGGCTCGCTGCCAGCGCGTGTATGTCCGAGAGACATCATTCCCCCTTCGACATTTTCGTCGACAGGGTCATGAATCCAGGGAGAGTTCAACAGGAGTGTCCAGATCTGTATCTCGATAGCGACGTTCTCGGGGCTCTTGGGAGAGTGCTGAGCAGTGTTTGACCACGGCTCGACACGTGCTTCGATCGCGTAGTAAGGGAGGCGGTCGAAGCTGGATTTTGCTGGGGGTTGAACCGTGTGGACTAGGTGCTTGAGGAGTTTGACGTGGCGTCTGCAATAACAGATGACCAGGAGGAGGTCGGCAGCCTCAGGTGAGAGAGAGGATAGATCTAGGCCTTGCTCGCTCGCGCTTGTCTGGAACTTGTCGGGGTCATCTAGGTTCCAAGCCAGCGAAGCAAGTCCGCGGAGACACTGCCATTCTAAGAGCTATTAGTGTTTAATTCATTCATGTGGCTCTGGAATACTCACCTTTGTCCTTGAAAGGAGTGAAGGAAGGAGACCACATCAACGCCCTGACAGATCCCGCAAAAATGTCAGAAGTAGTCAGAGGCCACAAATCATTCTCCGGCCACAGCTCCATAGACAAGACGTCAAACTTGTGCTTTGCCTGCGACGACTTTCTCAGATGCGCGAGCACACCGGCGAGATACTCGTCTAGGGTGATTCTGCCGAGGGCGAACTTTGCGGCGAGGTGGATGAAGCAGGTTTCGCTTTCATCTTTGAGCTCCTTCTTGAGGGCGTCAATGAAACTGGTCTGGTATTCCCAGCCGAGCCTGGGTTCGGTGCCGTCTGATGAGGCAAGGACTTGCATGGTGAGGAGTTGTAGAGAGGTAGAGGTGAGTGAAAAGAATTGCTGTTGCTGGTTGATGATGGCCAAGGTGAAGCAGTGACAACTATAGGTTATATAATTCAACAAACAAGAGGCAGCCCAAAATCCAGTGACACCTATTCTGCCTTGTAAAACTCCTTCTTGGCACTGTGGGCTATGAACTGGCCGCGCCGCACAAGGCACAACCCCTGGCGACACTGCTGATTGGTCAGGTTACGCTGAGCCACCAGGCACCATGTTATCAATCAGATAGGTTGAACAGATCTCGAGATGATACCTTGTTGTTTAGTATGGGGTAGATTGGTTTATTCCAGTTTTTATTTGCCTTCACTTTTATCCTCCTCACTCTGCCTTCCACTGCCTGCCCAGGCTCTCAGCGCAAGGGGAGAGCCCCATTTCCATTGACTCCATTGGTGTGATCCTTCAGCACAAGAAAGCCCTCGAAATACTTGGACAGGTCATCAAAGTCCTCCAAGTCGCCAATCCATCCGACGTATTGATCAGGTCGCACAGCCACAACGCAGCCTCGCTTCCTGTCCACGCCATAGTTCTTGTAAGCGTCGCCGTAGCCCTCGTGGTAGCTCTCGTCGTCGACGTGCACCTTCTCATAGTCCCAGCCGACCTGCTCGTCGTATGGGTGGAGGATGTCTGGGAAGTCGCGGAGCAGTTCCGTCTCCTGGCGCTTGGAAGAGTGGATGGTGAGAACCTCGATGATGCTGTCGATCTTGGCTCCAGCGGGTGTGATGCGGTGGAGGAAGCTGCTGGGGTTGTCGAGCTGTGCGCAGAAAGCGTCGACACGAGCCTTTTGGGAAGCGTCGAGGATATCGCCGGCAAAGAGCACGATGCGGAAACGTCCATCAGCCTTGAGGCGCTCCTGGAAGTGGTAAGGACGCGCGCATGCCTGGTTGAGCACCTTGAAGCTGTTGAAGCGCATGCCGACGGGGATACCGGTGGCAAGAGCCTGCTTCTTGGCGAAGCTCTCCTCAGTGACAGTGACGCCAGGCGGCAAGACGACCTTGACGCCGTCGGCTTGGGCAAGAGGATCACCGGCCTTGGCTACAATGTTGCTGGGGCCGTAGTTGACCGAGAGACCAGACGCAAACATGTTGCCCTTGAGGAAAGCATCCTTGAAGACCTCCATGCTGACGCCCTCCTCGTCCATGACGTCCTTGGCTGGGCGACCAGAGAAAAGGCGACTGAAGCGCTGGTCAAACTCAATCAGGTCCTGGGCCACGCGGCGACGCTCGCTCTGGTACGTCTTGAGAATGCTGGGCTTGGCGATACCCTTTGCGACCAGGGCCACCTTCCAGCCGAGGTTGTAAGAGTCTTGCATGGACACGTTCATGCCTTGGCCGGCCTTGGGCGAGTGGGTGTGGACGGCATCGCCGGCGAGGAAGACGCGCTCGTGGGCATCAAAGCCAGTGCCGACACGCTGGCCGATCTGGATATTGTTAGCGGAGATGCAGTGCGAGATGGGTTGGGGGACTGTACCTGGTAAGCCGTCCACCAGTCGCAGTACTCATAGTCGAGCTTGTAAGGCTGGATGATCTTCTGCGCCGCCTTGAAGATCAGGTCGGGGCTAATCTTGGATCGATCGGCGCGACCAGAAGCATCAGGAGTCACCTCCTTGAGCTGGATATATAAACGAACAAGCTTGTTCTCACGAGGAATGATCATGAGACTGCCGTTCTCTGCAGAGTGAATAGCGCAGCGCATGCGGATATCGGGAAAGTCGGTCTTGGGAATAATGTCCATGACACACCAGATAAAGTCTGTCGCTTCACCTTGAAGCTCGAGACCAGTCTGCTGGCGGACCCAACTTCGCGCGCCGTCGCAGCCGAGTACGTACTTGGCGTGTACGATCTCGCTCTCGGCGTCTCGCTCCTGGGCCTTTTGGAGAAGCTTGAGATCCTCATTCTCGTCATTGAAGACGAGGTTGCTTCGGAAAAGTCCATCAGAAGCCTTGGTCTTGCTAGCAGTAACCTGCTGAGCAGGCGTAGCTTCCTCCTCCGTCAGGTGTCGTAGCTTGACGGTGACGGGGTAGGCGTCGACGTCGTCCACCTTGGACTCATCAATGTGTAGTGACTCGGGGAGGATGGCGCGCTCGACCTTGATGGCGTCGTTGGAGAACTTCTTGATGTTGTCAAGGAAGAAGCGCTCGATGCGACCTTGGTGGAGGACGATCTGCTGGAAGCGAGAGAGGCCGACGATGGTGTCGGGGATGCGATCGGAGCGACGGATGAGGCCGTCTGAGCCGGGGTTCTATGGGTCGGGTTAATATCGAGACGAGCTGTCAATGAGAGTGTGGTATACGCACCCACATGCAGATCTACCAATTGTTAGCAAGCTGTCATGATGGAAGTCGAGTAGATGGTACCTCAATCATGTGGTTGGCCTCCTTCCAGGCCCGATCACCAAAGCCCAAGCTGTCAAAGATCTCAAGACTCCGACATTGCAGACCATCAGCCTGACCACAGAAGATCTTGGCATTTCTCTTGTCGACAATACGAGCCTTGACACCACAATGCGCCATCCACGCAGCGGCCATCAGCCTGGGCAGTCAGTCAAATTGAGGCCATCACATGCGGAACAGCTTCTTACCCAGCAGGGCCGGCGCCAACAATGAGTCTGCATGCACCGGTCAGTATGTGATATGCAGTCAATATGCAGGAACAGTCACTGCTTACACGTCGACATTGGATTCAGGAACCTGTCCATTGGCCATCTTGTCGTTTTGTCTAGGTGGGTAATGCAAAAATCTCTCGCCTTTCTTTTCGGACGCTGTATGCAAAAAAGGGAAAAACAATTGCAAAGATGAGCTCGATCAACGTCCGAAGGAGGGGAGTAACATAGCTATCATTAGAGTTTGGCCCAAAACAAGGAGATAAGGGGAGCGCATTGTGTTATTTCCACTTTAACCAACGCTGCGTTGCAACGGCCCTTGAATAGTATCGTATACCGAACTTGACCTGCCACCGGGTTGCGACGAACGTTTGGGGCCCCTGCCGAGTTGCATTGACTGTCCTTGGCAGGAAACGTCTAGTCCTTAAAAGGCACAGCTGCCCCCCTGATCGCCAAGTGTCGCTGCCTGCTTCTGTCGAGTGCCTGGTCTCGGGACATGGGCTCTGGAATTCCGGGGGGAACAAGACATGGAGATGTTGGGAATTACGTATTGCTAATAGGCGACAAGCCCCTGTCTGATCCAGTGAGTTCCCGGTTTCAACCCCGGCACTCGAGGGCCCTTGACGACTACCGTATTACCTCACAACATCCGGTCCGCCCTGTGGGTCATTGACCCCTGCTAGCCTTCCTGTTCTCCACCACACCTAACTTCTATGGGCTAGTGAACTGGGGAGGCTCTCCCCCGCAATATCAGACCGGCCGCAGAGACCACAACCAGTAAATAGGCATTTTTTTTATCGCTAAATTGATCGGCCGTTTTTGATCGGTTTTTAAAGCTATCGCCATGAGAATATACCATCAGAATGCCACTTTCTGAGAGATCTGTTAACCTTCCTCCCGGACAGGCGGCGGCCTCCACGCCTAAGCAATCTCGTCGCAAAGGGAAAGGCGCCAAATATACTCCTCCAAAGCCAATCTCGCGCAAAGAAGAGCGGCATTTAGATACTAGAAAGATCGAGGTTATTGATTTCCTTGAGAATCATTGGATTTACGATCCTGATAGCTGGAAATCGGTCAATGGATACAGAAGGCCCTTCTATATCGAAGTAGCTACTTACTTTAAGATTCCTAAGTCAACTATGGGCGATTGGTGGAGAGAAAAGGCGACGATTCTTGGCCCTAAAGAACGACGCTATTCCCCCTAGTGGCCGGACCTTAAGAAGGCATTATTTGGTTGTTTTCTCGAGGCCAGAGAGGCAAAGAAAGTTATTATAACCGGCTGGTTTAGGAGGCAAAGTCGGTCAATCTAGGAGGAGCTTAATCTAAGCATAAAGAACATATTTACTTTCTCAAATAGCTGATAGGCAGGCTTCTAGCGGCGGCACAATATCATCAGACGAAGAATCACGAAGCAGTCAACCCGGCGCCCTAAGGAATACCGCGAAGTCGCAAATTACTTCCTTCGCTATATCCGGCGGGTATCTCAGAGGGCTATTTCTCCTCCACCACTCCACGGCCGCTACCCAAAAATAGATATTAACTTCATCCTTAACTCGCCAAAGCATCGCTTTGAAAAGAGATATATTTTAAATATCGATGAGACCCCTATTCCCTTCGAATATCTCGATGGTTATACGTATGAGATACGCGGCGCGCATACTATTGATGGCCACAGTAACCGCAGCGGGTGGGACAAGAGGTAGGCCACCCTTGTGCTGTATATCTTCGCCGACGGTGTCATCCGACTGAAGCCCAAGATCATCTTCTACGGCGCCCCTCCTCCTAAGGGCCGGATCTACGATGAAGAGGGTCATCTTTACTCTACGGACGTCACTGTCGCCTTTAATGAGACTGCCTACAATAACGAGGAGCTTTTCCTTGACTGGATAAAGTAGGAGATGAAGGAAGCGGTCCCAAAGACGAGGGACTTCCTTCTAGTCATGGATATAGCTACTTTTCATAAGACTGACTAGGTGATAGGCGAGCTCAAGGAGCAGAACGTGACGAGGGCGCTTATCCCTCCGGGATACACAAGCATGCTCCAACCGCTAGATACGGCTATCAACAGACTCGTTAAGGACTATCTACGAGAGGAAACCGAGCTATACATCGAGAAACGCGAGAAAGAGGGCGAAATAGAGTGGAATCCACGTGAGAAGAGGATCATGACGACCTAGGTCGTTGCCCGCTCTATCGAACGACTCGCAAATCGTCCAGAAGTGGTGGAAAAGGCGTTCCTGAACTGCGGCATAAGCATCAGGCCAGACGGCAGCTAAGACGACCTCATCAGGATAAAGGATATAGCTTCAGATGACATCGATTTCACTGGTTGGGAAGTTGCTGAAGATGTAGCTATTAAGCAGGAAGAACTGGTTGATCGGCTATTTGATGAGGACCAGCTGATGCTAGGGACTGATAGTGACTTTGATACTAATGGTGCCTCCATTGGCCTCCTAGCCTTTAAAAAGGACGAGTTGATCGCGATCGCGAAGAGGTAGGGTATCCCTCACAGCGGGAATAAGAAGGACATCGTTAACTAGATTATTCGAAAGGTGATGGAAGGGAGAACTATTGAGAGCAGGATTATAGTGGCAACTAACCCACCGATTAGTTAGAATAGAGGTACCTTATCCGTTATGCTCGTCATAGCCGTCATGACTCTTTAATCTAGAAGAAAGTCTCGCCTTCCTGTTATTCGCGTTACACGCTTAGCCTCGGATCGTGCTTCTTCCACCGCTTTCCCCTCCTCTCGACCTTGCACAAGCACGCCTTTCCCTCTTCTAAGACCTCATTAACAGGCTTCCTACTGCGCTCCCTGACCTAGCCGTAATGAGAGCCCTCTTTTGTTAGGGAAATACCGATTTCCTAACCCGGCGAGGAGGGCTGCCGGTTCTCGAGGCGATACGTCTGTCCGACCTCGAAGAGTTCAGCGGCCTCGAAGTCGTCTGTGACGTCTGCAACCTAGTTAGCGAGGCTAGATAGCTTCTAGTGTGACCACACACGCACAGACGATATCAATGAAGCCGCAATTTGGCGATGGGGTCATCTTGACCACGAAAAGAGGCACAACTGATGAAATTAGGGATGAGGGGGAGGATGAGCTGACGTTGTGTTCTAATCTTCATACTAACTGTATGAGGATTAGAACGTGCATTGAGCGGGGCTTCCTGCGCTCCACAGGGCGGACCGGATGTTGTGAGGTAATACGGTACTACCGTAGAAACTCGAAAAATTGAGCCTCTTGGCAAAGTGGAACCGGGCCAATTTCCCCGCCCACCTTTCCTAACTAGGGATAGTGTGTCTATCATCATCCGACCTCAATCCCTCTGATCATAGCTTCTGATGGATCCGATACGATCA
>SSHR01000530.1:0-15794 GCA_006518225.1 Fusarium neocosmosporiellum | reverse complement strand
CCCCCCAACCTCGGCGATTTCTTTTTTGTGTGCATTTTCATTTGTTTTTATTCCTGTCGGTTTCCCGGTCATTCCTTATGCCGGGGTAACAATTCAATCTTCATTATTTACATTTTAACATTATTGACATTGACCATGTTGTCCGCTCTTTTCCTCGCGGCCCTGCCCGCCCTAGCCCACGCCTTGGACGATGGCATCATCCGCTACCCCATCAAGGCCTCTCCCGGCGCCCCCATCGTCAAGGGCGTCACCCGCCGGCAGAATGAGGTCGCCCTCCAGGCCCAGAGCACGGGTCTGTTCTACAGCATAGACGTCACCATGGGCACCCCCGGCCAGACCATCACCGTCAACCTCGACACGGGATCTCAGGAGCTTTGGGTCAACCCCGTTTGCGACAAGGCGAACGATGTCTCCTTTTGCGAATCTTTTGGCCATTTTGGAGAGAGTAGCACCTACACTTCGATTAATGTTACCGGCGGTCTTGTTTATGGAACTGGATATGCTTATTATAACTATGGCTACGACTTTATCACCATTGGCTGTGAGTATGCGACTCTCCACATTGGGGCACTTTACTGACATTCACTCAGCTGCTCATATCAAGCAGCAGCTCTTTGGCGTTGCCTACGACAGCTCCGTCGTCAGTGTTGGTATCATGGGTGTTGCTCCTGACCTGCACGGCTGGAACGCCCCCTACCCCTTGGTTATTGATAGCATGGCCCAACAAAACCTTATCAAAAGCCGAGCCTTTTCTCTTGATATCCGCACCATGGACAGCGACCGAGGTGCTGTCATCTTTGGAGGTATCGACACCCGCAAGTATTCTGGTCACCTTGAGAAGCGTCCCATCATCCCAGCTTCGTCTTCCCCTGACGGCCTTACCCGGTAAGCTTGAGATCTATAGTTCTACGGGATTGCCTCTGATTGTATTCCAGATACTGGGTTCACCTCGACGGCATGAGCCTCACTCAGGATGACGGCTCCAAGGAGGCCATCTTTTCAAAGACCAACGGCTACGCTGTCGTCCTTGACAGCGGCTACACCATCAGCGCCCTGCCCGGTCCCATCTTTGAGAAGCTCCTGGCGTCTTTCCCCACTGTCCAGCCCGGAGTTGGCTCCTACCACCCTGTCGACTGCGATGTTGCCAAGCTCAAGGGCACCGTGGACTTCACCTTTGGCAAGACCACTATCAAGGTGCCTTATGCCGACTTTATCTGGCACAACAAGGGCTCATGCTACCTGGGTGCTTTCCAGGACGATGGTGAGTATCTCCGGTCTTGTGTGTAAAAGTGAGCTAAACATGTCATAGAATTCCCTGTCCTTGGTGACACCTTCTTGCGCGCTGCCTACGTCGTCTACGACTGGGACAACGAGAACGTCTGGCTGGCTAACAACGAGGACTGCGGTACTAACTTGGTTGCCATCGGAAGCGGCCCCGACTCTGTTCCCGATATCATCGGCGAGTGCGCTTCTGACTCCACCAACACTTCCGATCTGCCAACTTCCACCGAGGCCTCGACCGGATCTGCCGCTTCAACCGAATCTGTTACTTCGACCGAGTCCGAGACCTCTTCTGGTTCCATCACCAGCGATTCGACTGCCACTGCCAGCACCGAATCTACTCTCTCCTTCTCTACCACCCGCTTCCACAACACCTCCTCCGTCATCCCTAACAAGCTCGGATCCTCCAAGACACAGTCTCTCCCCGACTCGATTCCTACTCTGTCGGGCTCTACCTACTTGGACCCCTCTTACCTGGACCCTACCTACTCGGGCCCTACCACCGCAGCTCCCACTACCGTCACGTCGACCATCACCACCAGCAAGGTCTACACCATCACCTCGTGCCCTCCCAGCGTGACCGACTGCCCTGTCGGCTCCGTCACCACTGAGATCATCACCTCGTACACGACCTACTGCCCCGGCGAGACAAAGGCTCCCAAGCCCACTAACCCTCCTGTCATCAGCGACACCTCGATCGTCACCAACACGCACGTCTACACCATTACTGACTGCCCCGGCGAGGGTCCCTGCAACAAGGGCGAGATCACCACCGAGTTCGTTGCTACTACCCAGGTGGTTCACCCCCAGGTCACCGCCGTCTACACTGTTCCCGAAGCCATCCGCTGCGGCCCTGGTAACGCCCACTGCAAGGAGGCCACGACCAAGGCTGTCCGCATCGTCACCATCACCCCCGCCACCAAGGCTCCCAAACCCACACCCGTCCCCGGTGTCTGCACTACCTGCGGTCCTCCCGGCAACGCCAACGGCACCATCACCGAGGTCTACACCCACCCCAGCAAGCCCACCAAGGTATACACTCAGCCTGGTGGCACCCAGATTTACACCAAGCCTGGCCAGACTCAAGCCTACACCCAGACAGGCCATGGCTACCCTCAACCTCCCGCCAGCACCGTCGCCACGGTCGTCAAGCCCAGCGGCGAGGAGCCCTCTGAGCCCACAGGCACCAGCCCTGCCCTCGTGACAGCCGGTGCCGCATGGAACGCCCCTGGCCTACTGGCAGTTATTGCCGGCGCTCTCGTTGCCGCAATGCTCTAAATTTGAGCAATAATTCTAAAGGGTACATGCTTGAAACATTAATATTCTTTTTTAATCACGGGCGGCGGCTTGAAATGGTTCCACAACCATAACTTGGGTAGACATGGGGCATGACGTTTTTTTTTTCTTCATAGAGGTCTTCATTCAACTTGCATTGTTAGATTCTTGGTTGTATTCACTCAACAATTTACTTATGATGAGGCACGATTACATTTAATGTGTCCCTCTTTTGACCCCGAGCCCCCTGTACTGTGAACGTCAGATCCCGTATCCAAATGAGGATGTGCTGCCGCGTCAACCAATGATGAAAAACAAGCATCATCTAGTGGAGCAATCGATGCGAACCGGCGAACCAACACTCGAGATTGCCTCATGCAGAGCTTACAACAATCTGAGGAGTGAGCATCACGTAACCCACCATCTTGTCCATCAAGCCTCTGTTTGGAATGTTGAAAATAGGCTAAAAGCTCAATGAAACTCGAATATTATGTAAGATGTCCACTCTCTTCGGCAGGGGGGCCATTCCTTTTAAAACCGCTATACAAAACCGTCAGCCCAGACCGCTCTACCCTCTCCAACATTCTCAACCCATTGAGTTCTAAAAATAGCCGGGATTCTGTTCAAAGCAGGCCTTGTGGCCGTAGTGCTTGCCGTCATCTTCCAGGTCACCCTCAAAGAAACTGTCTGGTTGGCTTTTGGCATCGGGAGGGTGATGCAGCCGATATCCGACTTTCCCTACACGTGCCGCAAGATTGTCGACTCGAGGATGGAGGCTTGTGAGGATATGTGGCTCTCAGAGTCTACGAGGCAACTGTTTCTTGCTTGTTCTGATCCTCTTGCACGACCTCTATGGATGCCAAAGTGAGTTTTGAAAGCCGTCTTCTAACTACTAAGTCAAACTCACACACACAGCGTCGCACACCTCAACGCCTCTGCACGTTCCCAAAGAGACTCAATCGTAGCTCTAGACATCGACAAGCCCACCGAAAGCAGCTTCGAGTTCCGAACCCTCAAGACGCCGGAATTCCCCGGAACCGCCGGAGACGGCAAGCTCCAGGTGGTCGGCTTTACGGGCATCGATAATCCCGAGTCCGGCGCCATCGACCTCCTCGTCATCAACAACGGACCTTCAGTGGACGCCCAGGGAGTGTTTGTGGATCAGTATGCTGATGGGGCTAATTCCACGATCGATCTTTTTGAGACGGGGCCTGAGGCGACTGAGCTCAGTTTGTTCGGACTTACGCTGATAGAAGATTGCTACTCCCAACCGCGTTGCGGCTCTGAGCCGTAGCTTTCTATATCGTCAATGACCATGGCCAAAGCAAGGTTGGCTTGGTAAGTAAGGTGATAGCAAGCTGCAACATGATGCTAAGAGATACAAGAAATATAGCCTCTCCCCCCTCCTTAGAAACGGCGACGCCATCTTCTGCGATGCTGAAACCGGCTGCAGAACCGTCGCCCAAAACTTCAAATGGCCCAACGGTCTAACCCGCGACAAGAACAATCCAATCTACATCCCCTGTTCCCTGTCTGGAACAATCTTCATCTACCGCGTCCTCGCCGACAACACCCTCGAAAAAGTCGACGAGGTCAAGACCGGGTATAGCATCGACAACCTCTCCGTCGACGCCAACGGGGATATCTGGGCAGCTGCTTTTCCAGTGGTAGTTGCTTTTTTCAAGGCGTATGAGGATCCGTATAATTCTTTTCCTCCTGCTACTGCTTTGAGGGTTAGGAAGGTGGATGGGAGGTATGTTGTTGATAAGGTGGTTGAGGATGGGGAGGGCGAGGTTCTTCCTGCGGCTACCACTGTTGTTCACGATGCCAAGACTGGTAGGCTTTTTTTTCAGCAGTAAGTGACTTGTGAGTGCCTTGATGAGTGGTGGTTAACAGAAATAGGTGTCATTTCGCCCTTCATCTCTGTATGCGAGCCAACGGCCCAGAACTAATACGAGTAGAAAGGCCACAAAGATGGACAATATGAAAATGAAGAGCCCAACGCAACGTTTGAGTTGTTGATGTTTGACACATCTCCCCTCTCATAGCAACAAAATGTCAGGCACAGGAGAAACAATGACGATTCTCATGACCATGACAGACAGAAACAGTGCTCGACGCAATACTAAACTCGTGCCCAGCTAACGAATCTCAAACGTCTCAATCTTTGCCTCTCCTCGGTCCACCATCTGCTTGGCCTCGCCTTCCAAAAGCCCCACCACGAAACAGGGCACGACATGCTCGTAATAGGACCCGTTCCTCCTAAGAAGCACAGGGGCTTTGCAGCCAGCGAGCACAACCACCAAGTCCCCTGCCTGAGCGGCGGTGACAATTCCAAGGTAGCCGTTGTTTGTAACGAATTTCAGAGGAAGTCCGAGATACTTTGTTGCAAACTCTCTCAACGTCTCGACGTCCTCTCTGAAATTTTCCCAGGTCCACTCCATGGCCGCCGCTGCGTCCTTCCAGTCCACCATGTTGCCCTCGGCACTGTAGCCACGAAAAATGTCTTCTTTCCAGGACCTCGAGAAATCTTGGCCAGGGGGAATGCCGAGCTTCGGTAGGTAAGTTGCCGCAATGCTATGCCAATCCGGATGCGATGAGTCAACAGCCCAAGCAAGAACGCCTATGAGAAAGCAAGGAGCTATGCTCTGCGGCAGGCTAGCAGCCCTATTCTGAACCAAGCGATGGGTCATCGCGCCAATGATTATCGTTCGAAAGAGGATGTGGAGTATGTGTAGCCCTGGGCCTGGGGGCGAACCGCTCGGCTCCGGCTGTGAACCGAAGCAGCTTGTGTGCTTGATTGCAAGCTGGAGGACGTCAAGAGCGAACTCAGGCATACTTTTATCGGAGGGCAAGCGAGGATAGACCTCGTCCACCTTGCCAACTACTACCCCAGGAGCAGCCAGGGTGCTCATGTTATCACACAGATGTGCACTACTGATAGGCAACTGCTCAGACGCATCATGGCCTTCAAAAACATGAGCTATAAAAAGCGCAAATTTCGAGTAGCGCTGACCATCGTGTTCCATCTCGGAAATTGCTTCCCAATCTGGTGCCCAAGAAGGAAGTGCGTTTGGGCTATGCTGGGTGATGCGATGGTATTCGTGGGAGTGGATGAGAAAATTGAAGTCCTTGACCTCATCAATCCACGCCGAGACAAATTCGCTATAGACCCGAGCAGTGGTTTTTGTGTAGTCCGCCTCAAGGCGGGTTCCTGTGACGCCAAGAAGGCCATACACCTTATCGCGAGGGTCAGTCGCGTGGTGTTTGGCTAGCCGTGGCACCAAGGTTAGATTCAAATATTCTGGCGTAAAAACGAGGCCTAGTCGTGTTCTATCTATTTCAAGGATCCAAGGACAATAGATAGCGGGAAGTGAGAATAGGGCCGAATGCAAGGCTCGATGGGCTTCTGTTTCCAGGAGCTTGAAATCGCTGCCCATGGACCTGAGCGCGATGAATAGCATTTGGACTGCTATAATGGGTCGCAACTCTATAAGTGATGAGCCGCACATGAAGAGGACATCAACTGGGAGGACCATCTCCTGAAAGGTCCATGTACGAGTCCAGTATGGCAATTGAACCAGTGCGTTGAAGGCTTCCCAGTATGCGTTGCGGCCCTCAGAAATGGCCCACAGGTGCGGATATGCCTTCATCCACGAGCTGTAGTCAAAATTTGGCAAGATATAGCTGACTTCGGCGCCGTACAGCTGATCTATAATCTCAGCAAGGCTAGCGGCGAGATGTGCGTCACGGGAATGCCCGAGCCAGGCGAGAACCAGAGGAGCGGACGAGTAGATAGACTTCAAGAGCAAGACTTGATGGTTCCGCTCTTCTGGGTCATGCTGGTTGATACAGATGGCGTCGGCCCAAAAGATGGCTGGCTTATCCCAGGAACCCTTGGCGAGGATATCGGGAAGTAAAGTACGGGTCTGCCTTAATAAATCGGCTAGATTGTAAGTGACCTCTGTCGATATTCCATTGACCTTGATTGGTTTCGTGTCCGTTGGATCACCCCAGACGTAGGAGAACGGGATGAACTGACCCGACACGTCCTCCAGCCGACAGCGGAAGAGTCGTAGTTCTACCGTTGCGTTGGTGTCTTCCGATGGGAGGATCTCCATGAGGCGAATTTCCCGAGTGTCTTTATCGAGGGGCTTGTAAATATCTGGCGGGGGCTCTTTCGAGCTGGATGATTCAGCCATCGCGAGTGAGTGATTTCGTGTGTGGAGTGAGTTTTAAGAGATGAGCAGAGAGGTAGTATGTGTTAGCTGTAGAAGTACGGAGAAGATGAGAAAGAAACCGAAAGGGTGCCTCAGTCTCTGCCGCCGCCTCACGGGGTATTTATAGGTTCAGCTCCCCTGTTCCGATTTTCACGTTGGCTGTTAGGCCGCATGAGTTGGTGGAGGCGCAGGCTTGAAAGCGGCACTGTGACAGGCCCGGGTTGCAGAAAGGCAACCTCCAAGGCGCATCGAGGGAACTCGAAGAGAGGCAGTGCACAGCCTGATTCAAAGTGGACGCCTAGATTTTATAATTCCAGTTGCGATCAGGATATGGCGACAACCTGTGAAGTGCGGTTGGATGTGTTCCAGAAACAAACAAAAAACAAGTGTTCTTTATGCATGAAGTAACCCGACTTCCCCAGGGACGTAGCCTCAGTGGTGGCAGCACATATGTACGCTTTGTCAAGACTACCAGGAGGTGGTAAGACAGCAGGACTGCTCATACCAGGCTTAGTAGAAACCGTCCTTCCCAGCCCTTGCCCTTAAACTCTGCAGAGGCGACCATCCTGGTGTTCCTCCCACCCTTCATTGCCCACACACGGCACACACCAGAGCACGTCCTTGGGATCCACTGACTTTTTGATGGAGAGAAGCTTCTTGTAGTTGCTGCCCCAGAAAGCCTTTTGCCAATCCGGCTCATACTTGAGCGCCTGTTGCTGACTATTAGCACGGCCCAGAAACCAAGGTATGGCAACTCACCTCGTTAATGTACGCCCCAGTGTCAGGAGACAGTTTTCGCATGGGCTCCCACGTCTCGACGAGTTCTTCCACTGCTTGCGCCTTGGCTGTGTAGTTAAAAGCTGGGAATCCTTTGCCAGATACTGACATGGACATTAGCATCCCTAGACAGAGCTTCAAGGCATGTCTCAACTTACCGGCATGCACATATGACTTCCTCCAACCGGGATTCACCGCGTCGCTTCCTCCCCTTGGTTTGGCATCGCGCACACCCTTTCCAGCAACCAGGAAGGCGCCCATTCCTCCCGATGGCCCCATAGCAGACTTGAGAGCCCCCTTCAGAGCGTCTTGGTCTCCATCCAAAGCCTCCTTGCTCAGCAACCTTGAAACCAGATAAGAGCTGTTTCCTGCTGTGTCCTGATCGTAGTGGACATCGAACCACTTCAAGAACGAGGGATACTGCTCCTTGCCGACAATCAGCTGAACAGCACCGGACCAACGCTTCTGAATGGTCTCGTTGATGGGCTTCCAGATCTTGTCCGTGTACTCGGGATCTTCAACATCTTGAACGATGAACTGGCCCAAGATGCCGGCTACTTCCTTTGGTGCACCTGGAATAGGTACTGGATTTTCGATACCCGGGGAGATCACAGTGTATCCCGAAAAGCCTGCATCTCCCAGGGAAGGAAACAGGGATAAGCCGTAGGCGATGACATCGTAGACGAAGTTGGATTTGGCATCAGTGAAAAGCATCAGCGATGAGGTGGTGATCTTGGGTGTTTTGTGAGTCTTGAGAGTGAGGGACGTGAGTACACCAAAGGTTGAACCGCCGCCCTAAGATAGGTCAGTAAGCAAGCCATGGTTTTATGAAGTCAAGACACTTACCCCTCGCATGGCCCAGAAGAGGTCAGGGTGATTCCGCTCATTGACAGTGAGAATCTTGCCTCCTGGGGTGACTATGGTCATCTGCAGGACCTGATCCGCCGCAAGACCAAATCTAGCAGACAATAACGAGTGTCCGCCACCAGTGATGTAACCACCAGCACCTACAGACTTGGCTCCTCCACCAACAATGGTGCGGTTGAACTCGTCTGTAGCCGAGTAGACGTCGTACATCTGGGCCCCAGCTCCAATAGTGACAGCATCTCCAGGAATGGTGATGTCTGTGTTGTCGAGCTTGAACTCGCCTTGGTGGTAGACGATTTCGTTCATGTGGTGGGTCCAGATTGACAGGGAGCCTGGGGCAATGGAACGGCCGAGATAGTCATGGCCGGTATTCTTGACGGCTACCCGGATATCGTGCTTTCTGGCTATTGAGTGTTGGTAGTTGTCTTGATCAGAAGCAGATTGATGCTTACCAAAGTCGATGCCCAGCTTTACATGCTCTGGCTTGGTGGCATTGACAACATATGCAGGATAACCACTGGTACTACAAGAATAGGTCCCGTTAGGGAGGCATGTCCAGTTGGTATAGTGATCCCACATAACCGAGATGGGATTCTCAGCGTGGAACTCATAGACGCTCCAGTTCTTTTGGACTTGTGGACAAGTATCGCGGTCGTAGGTTGGCCAGCCTGGGTGACAGACGGCCCCAGGAGGAGGCGGCGCCAGAAGCCTGCCGGCAAGGGACTCATTCAGACGGGACCATGTCTGGTGAGAAGGCCAGTCTTGAGATCCTGGGTATGCCTTGCAGGACTTTTCAGGTAGATAAGAGCCCTGCGAAGAGGGCAACAGAGAGAGTACAGAGAGGATGGATTGGTGTAGTCGAGTCATTGCGAGGTTGGTTTGTTGTGTAACGCAATAGATGCAAAACAAGACCATCTACCGCGGTGCAAGTTGCCATTTTATACTACTCAAGTACGGCATACTTGGATGTATCGTATCTCGGGATGCAAGGCATCTTACTACCGGCACCGCTCGAGGGGGGCATCATGTCCCGAGACTAGAGGCTTTTGTGGGTGCGACTGTGGCTTGGGGGCAGCCATTGATGTCACGGCAGAGTGGCCGTATTCTTCGTACTTGAGCCGTAGATGGCTCAGCTCTAGGACAGAGAGTGGAGAATTGCGCGTCTGCGGGTGAAAGCGAGGGATACGGAGAATTGACATCGGCAGTGTATGCATGATGACTGTGTATTAATTGGTAGGCAGATATGTTTCTGTTGTTGTTTATTACTCCAGCGATATTGGTGTCTCATTATGCGTCTCACTCACCACAACTGCCTGCGATAACACCGAGCCATTGGATCTCAGGAAAAATCACTGAAAATTCTCTTAAAATACCACTCTAACCCTCCTCGTGACCTTTGTCTGAACTAATGCAACCCCTGTAATTCTCGCAGCATCATCCCACAAACAGCATGGCGACCGTTGGCACTAAGCCCCAATAGGCAACCACATCAAGAAACGCCCCTATCCCAATTTCTCTCTCCCCATGTTTTTGCGCACATTTCTTCTCAAGCAACACTCATTCATTCGGTACCGCGAGGATGCGGTTGGTTGTCGTCACTCATTGCTTTGGTTTTTAGTCGCTTTCACGTCTGAGCTCGAATCAGGCGTCGTCATTCTCTTTCGTCATGCTGCGGCCAAGCTTGTTGCTGTCGCTGCTCATCCACTCTCTGCTCATCTCGTTCGTCTCCACCGCCTCGCCTGTCGGGCGCAATCGCCAGCGCAACAGCGGAACCGTCTGGGCCACGCCCCACGATGCCTTTTCTTCATCGATAGGCGTCTTGGGGTGCAAGGTGAGACACTCATTTCTAGCTTGTATCTATCATCCCAATACTAACTCTCCAGGTCAACACTAATCGCGTCGCCTACTGGCCCAACTCGGTCGACTGCACAAACATCTGCGTCGCCCTCACCTACCAAGACCGCACCCTCCACCTCCTCCGCATCGACCAGTCCGAAGGCGCCTACGACGTCAGCTACGATGCCTGGAACTACCTCTACACCGGCTACTCTGCCACCGACAAGCCCGCCGCCGGCGGCCCCGTCGAGATGACCTACAAGGACGTCGACCCCTCCAACTGCAAGGACCTCATCGACACCAAGCACGGCCACCTCCCGCTCAGCGCCGCGAACAGCATGAACTTTCTCACCAGCTGTCTCGAGCAGAACAATTCCTGGGTCGGCCAAAACTACGTCCTCTACAACATCCTCGATTCTCTGTGCACTCTCGGTCGCGACGAAAAGTGCGACCTCGACTACCCCAACGCGAACCAAGCTGCCTGCCCGCACACTCTCGGACTCCCAGACAAACTCGAAAACATGCCCGTATACAACATCAGATATCCGAGCGGCGAAAAAGTGAGCGCGTCGGATGGGCAGCCGGCACCGACAGACGATGAAGAGGATCTCGGGACCAGTCTCTCGCAACCGAGCGGGAAGACGTTGGCGTTGGTCATTTTGCTTACAACCTGCCTTGCCTTTGGAGTCTAGCCTGGTTGATAGACCTGGACACTCTTCTCGGTATTGATGACGGTGGGCGATATCCGGAGTTCAATGGTTGCTTGTTGGGAAGCGGACGCTTGATGACTTGGGAGGCGGGACTTGCTGTTCTTGATGATACCCTACTATCCTTCACTGCTACATATTTTTAACGACATACTACAAACCGAGACATTTGGCTGAGACAGCGTCTGAGTCACGTATCTTGGTAAAGTAATTATTATTGAACCAGTCCATTCATTTTACAATTTGGTTGCCGATATCCTAACAAACAATCACCCTTTGGGCAGCTTGGCTACGACTCATTTATTTTTTAATGTGCAATGCCTCCTTGACCTTGTCCATTGTTGACTCCTTGTGCTGGCCACCCAGACCGGCAGTCTGGCCCTCGCTAGGTCCAGAGTCGGGCTGCGTCAGAGCGTGAGTGCCGTGCATCTGGACGTGTCAGTTGATCCGCAGTAAGTTGAGCGTCGACATGCTCCATGCTCACCTGCTGCTCCTCCTCCTCGGCCCGGTGGATGAGGTCGTGAGTTTCGACGGCCGTCTCGTCGTCGAGCCCGGTGGGCGCCTTGGGTTGCGAGCCTCGTCTCGGCATCGCGTTGGGGTCTTCTTTCTTTCCCTTCATGGTTGATGATGATGGTCTCGTGAATGATTCTTTGTCTGGTGTATTTGTTGTTCTCTTTGATGTTTTCTGCGGCGAGAAGAAAGAGAGGGCTGGAGATGCCGGGGCCAGCTTGATATACCTGTGAGCTCGCGTGCCCTGTGTCGTCACCCCTCCCAGTCCCCGTGATGGGATGATGCTGCTCCAACGTCATGGTCCCGAGCATCCGCGGGGTTCCAAAGGTAACGTCCGACGACGATCCAAGAACCCCTCATCACCACAGTGCAAGTGGCGTAGAGAGACATCTCGACCGCTGTCAAACGCCATCATCTCGGTTGTACTTCCATACCGTGCTGGCAACCACACAAAAAAGTCGGAGTACGGGATGCTGGGAGCTAACTGGAGCTTGATTGTCGTGATGCGACAGGTCATTGTTGTCTGCCGACAAAGATGACATGACGAGCTGGCCATTGCTGTGGCGATTGACTGGCACCCGCCGACCATGATATCACAGTCAAGCCTCTGTGTTGCATCAGGAATTGCAATCAAGGATGCTTGCCGTCTCACCACGGTCCGTTCCATTGCGAGTTAGCCCAGCATCGAGCTTGAGAAGAGGAGTCGACAATCGATGGGAGTGTTTGAAGTATCAAGGCAACGAACAAAGGTCCAACCGGATGGACGGAACATGCTGCAACAGATGGATCATCAACTTGTTTCTGGACATTCAACAAGCTTTAGATTGCTAATGCTCTCCAACACAAGTTGAAACGAAACGTCAAGCTCCTGTTTCGAGATCAAAGTTAATGCCAAGCTCCGTCAGGTACGTTCCCGGTCGCGAGTCACAAGCTCACGCTCATTCGAGGTCAGCCAACTGGTGGTGTGGTGAACTGATGCTCCCGAGAGCAGGGATGCACATTCAAGACGCAGCGTTCCTGGATTAGTTCTGAGAGGCTGGTAGAATCAACCCTGTCACAGTGAAGAAGTTAAACGACTTGAATAAAATCCGAGAGTCATGTATAACTTCCTATGCAAGGCCAATCCTCTCATTTCCCATTCACGGGCCCTTGGCTGCATGTGACGAGGGTACCTAATTCTAAGGGCCTAATCTAATACACTAGTACTAATAGGTTCGGTTTTTTCCTTGCACTTTCTGAATGCCGCGCTACCTACCGAGACTAACCCCGCTTCCCCACGATCTCTTCGCGTATCAACCACTAGAGAGACCTCTATTTAAAACATTACAACTTTTCCCTCCTTGCCCTACATCATCTCTAAAACCCATGACAAGATGCCTCCTCCAGTCCATCCGAGACGGTATATTTGTCCCGTCTGTTCTCGCCAATTTCGGAGGGCCGACTTCCTCCAACGCCACCAGCTCAACCACGGCGATCCACGGTTTCATTGCAGTCAAACGGGCTGCGGAATGGCCTTCCATCGCAGAGATGTCCTGCAGCGGCACCGAGCTCTTCATTGCAAGAGGGCTTCAGCCTTGCCTGACACCTCTGGAATGCTCGCCGCATCTACTCTTACTCCACCGGAGACTGTGGTTGAGAACAGTCACTCTATGGGTAATAGTATGCCGTCGGCGAACCAATGCCATGACAGTCAGCTACATTCTGAATCAACGCCTTCATCCGATATACAACCACTGCTTACGGATCTTGATCAGTCCCTGCAGTTTTCAATGACACCCTACCCCTCTACTGAGCTTAACGTTCAAGGACTTTCCCCTCATCAGCTTCAACCATTCATTAATAGTTTCATTCTATACAATATGCGTCGCCTACCATTCATCCATGGAAGCCGCTTGGCTGAAGGGAGTCTTACGCCCGCTATATATTCTGGCGTTCTCGCTGCCGGGGCCGCACACTTTGTTCAACATCGAGAGCTATCACTCCAGCTACACCGATTGTCCGTGCAGCTGGGCACCTCAGAACTGAAGTTGGTAGGGCGACATTCTCCTGGTCAAGCCAACAAAAGGGACACTGGTATATTGACCTCTGTAAGAATCATTCTTGCCTCCAAGACTTGCAGTACAAAGTCCTTGCCATCGATTTCGCCTTGTCATGCCGAGACGTGGACCTCGAGGTTTGGGCAACAACCGAATTACGCCGCGTCTGGATTGTAAGCATGGTGTCTTGCCAGCCGCTTTTCCGCCGTCATGCTAAGTAAATTATGCCAGTTCTTGGAGGGCCACCTTGATGTACTCCTCAGTTGCCAAGTTGACACTTCTGACTGGTCTCAATGGCGTCATCGAGAAGAGCTGAAGAGGTAATCCCCTACACATTCGATACCACTTTGGCTAGTGAGGTGCTGACATGAAAGAACTGTATTTTCCTTATTCATCTTATCTGTTGCCGTGGCAAGCACCAGAAATGTTGCACCAGTTATACATGCCACCGCACTAACGTTCGACATGCCTTGTGCCGACGTCCTTTGGGATGCATCAGATGCCATGGAATGGGCTCGCATACTTGTCCAAAACCAGACAAACCAGCCGTCATTACAGTTCGTGGACGTCTTCCACTTGCTCTTCAGCCGAAACATCGAAAACATACACCATCAGCAACTGAATTCAAGTTTCGGGTCATACATTCTGATTTGCGCCGTTCTTGAAACGTTGCAGACCTCGAGTCGTTCGCCACTACGCTACATGTCCACCTCTCACCCAAGAAACCTCGACTTGTTCGCTGTTTTAAAAGAGAACGTTAAAAGTGCTGCCGTGTTGTGGAGGGAGAAATGGTGGTCTGACCTAAGCTTGCTTTGGTACAGCGCTCCCAACTCCCTTTGCTTCATGGAAGCATCCATCGTCCTTGAATTCATCAATGTGTGCCTGGAACAGGGCCACGCTACGATAGGGGCATTTGAACCTGTGTATTCAACCACCGGCCCACAGGCAGCCACTGATCTATTCTGTGCATTGTCTGACGTTGGCTTTGTCCATGTAAGTATTGTACCCCAAGCTCGGGTTATAGCAGTTTTCTGATAATGACATGTTGCTCGCGCGGACAGACATCTATATTTGGATCGCATCTGTTTGGGAGTTTCTCATTTCGGGCCACTGTTGCTATCGCGAATGCAATGTTGGAATGGCTTTCTTTTGCCTTCACCCTGGCGGGTCAGGATCTCTTGACGAGGGAACCCCTAGAAGAACTCCAACGCATTCAACAAGCTGCTTATCAGGGTATTTGTGAAGTGTCCTTGGAACATGGATTTGGCAGTCTTGATATCAATGCTGACCTTCCACACATTGTTGCGGAATTGTGGTCGGTCGCGCTTAGGCCACATCAATTGTGGGATCCACGACTTCGTCAAGAGTTCAGACAACACGCATCAATTCATCGAGCGCAGGAGACTTCCTACCTATTTCAAGTACCGTTGGTTGTATGAAGGGGCAGATTTTCCCGAATCACCAACAATTGGTGTTTTCAAGTTGTCACGTCTATTAAGATTGAAGACAACATTGCCAAAGCAATGTCCACCAGTTTAACTTTGTAACCGAGGGCATCAAAGACTATGTTATGTCTCTCAATCTCAGGTATTACTTACTGCCTGAGAGGCCGTGCTTGTTCAGACACCAGTTGCTTCTGCGATGATAAGGAATACACTCTTACTTTTCTTCTTCCCTTCATATGTAGTTTTGGTGTTTGCAAGACCTGATAGGTTATGTTTGCCTACTTAAATTTTTTAAGATTGCTAGGCGCATCGAGCACTTCCCACCTACCCGTGCGATTCCAAAGTACCGTTCCCATCAACCTCGACAGCCTTGTATTGCCTCAAAAAATCATTCCTGTCCCTCCCCAACGAAGAGTTTATAGTCGCACTGTCAACCCAGTTCCCATGCACTTGCATCTTGGTTCGGAAAGGTAGCTGGATGACAGCCACAGGATGGGAGAAGTCTCTGGTATCCAAGACCACGACGTCACTGCGGTTTACATCGATGCGTTGTACCATGCCCATTACACACCCATCCCCCTCGACAGCGTCTTCAGACCGCGGGATGAAGATAGGCTCCTCAACCATGCAGTTGGAGCCAGGGTCAAACATGGTCTTTTTGCCGCTCTCCTTCTCAAACATCAAGTACGCATTCAGCGCCACGGGCAAGACAGGGGGCAGGGGGCTTTGCTTGGGGGCAATGACGGGACAGAACAGGCGGTCGTACGGGCGGGTGAAATACCGCTCGTCTACTCGGACCATTTCGCTAGGCATGTCGAGGATGACCTGAGGGTCTGACAC
>SSHR01000529.1:0-22737 GCA_006518225.1 Fusarium neocosmosporiellum | reverse complement strand
CCCTCAGCCCCCGGGAACCAGCCCGCAAAGATACCCATGACGCAGAGCATCGGCAACCCGTCAAACACATACAGCGTCCACTCATGTCCTTGTGGATATCCGTCCGGGCCGAGGATGCTTTCCGCCAAGCGGAATGTGGACCTCGCTACAATGAGCACCGAGGCGACATACAGCACCTTCATCGACCGCCTCCATGTTGAGCCCCTTGCCAGCGATGGCCCGGATGGCCAGTGCCGCAGCCCTATGTGAAAGACGATGGATGTGGCTATGAACAGGCCAAACATGACGATTTGGAGGCTGATACCGCCTGCGATGATCTTCTGCCCCGTCTCCATGGTGCCGAGACCAGTAGCTACAACACCAGCGCCGCTGCCTTGGATACAGAACGACATGGCATCGCCTGCGACGAAAATGACTGGCAACCGAGTCACTGGAATGATGGAGTGTCGTTGACCCTTGAGGCGCCGCATCATCTTGCCCAGTGTCATGTACATGGCTGCTGAAAACAGGGCCGGCGCAAGCAGGATGGAAGCATGCTGGATGAAGTAGGGCATCATGACGTCTGTCAACCCTTGTGCTGCGGCTCTTGCGCTGTATCCTGTCATTTCAACTGTTTTTCCTGGGTCAGCTACCTTCTATTGGCTACAATGGCGACTTACACAGTCCTCCTATGGCGAACGGGATGCAATGCCAGCTTCGAGTCTTGACGATCCTCCATACCACGAAACTCGTTGGAATCGCAAAGAACACCACAAAGATAATTGCAGCGGCTCTCGATGGGACATATCTCCACAGGTAGTCGTCGCCTGAAAATGGCTTCAGTTGGGCCATGATGTCTGGTTCCGTTCCATCAATGTTGCTCGCGCGGTTCGCAATCAAGGCCAAAAGGGCATCAACAATGATCGAGTTCATCTACGCCTGCTACCTATACCGCCACTTTAAATCCACGCACTTTACTCAGAGCAGCTACATCCTGACTGAAACCCTTCTGTGAGTGATCAGTCCTGCACGGTCTCTTTGAGTCCACTTACACCTGTGACCGAATACGCGTTCCTCGGATCCAAATCGAATTTTCGTATTCCCTTCTTGGCTGACAAACCCCATACGCGTATAGCCTTGGGACCTTTTGGCTTATAAACCTCCTTCTCCTCGACGATCCACCACCTACCCATGCGCTTGGGGGAAGGCCGCGCAATTCACCCCTAGGTGCTTGCGTTGACATCCACATCTGCAGAGGCCTTTTGCAGTTTGGCTTGCAGCATCCGACATGAGGCCGACTCCCAGGTGCCATCTCGAACGCCTCGTCAGCCACTCAAGGCGATAAAACCACTACTAGGCGTTTTCAGGTACATCTATGCCTTGCCGCGTCATGAGCACTGACTAGAAGCTAAGCGTCGGCATCCAAGCTCAGAAAGCGAAACCGATATAGACGGAATTAGACTTTCCAAACGGCGTTCAAGGAGTAAACCGAAACCGAAATTACCAACTGGCCAATGCGAGTGAGAGCTCACGTTGAGAGAATCGGTGCCAAGATGGCCAACTTTAGACGCCAACCAACGGGGTATATTCCTGTCTAATCGTCGAATCCTTCAAACTCGTCGTCCTTCTTCTCCGCCTTGGCCTGGTTCTGTCTACGAACCTCGGCGATGAGCTCGTTAAGCTCCATCTGCTTCACCTTTTCTTCGTCCGTCATCTTAGCTGTCTTTTCAGCCTCACGCCGCTTGTGCCGCTTCTCCCTGCGCTCCACGCGCTCCTCCTCCTTCTCGTGCTTTGCGCTCCAAGCCTCGTTCTTGCGCTTGCGCTTCTTCTCCTCGTTCTTGTCTGGCTTCTCGCCAGACTTTTCCTCTTCGAGGGCAACCTTCCTGGCCTGTTCTCGTGCCTTCTCCTTGTAGGCATAGTTGTCCCAGTCTATCTCTAGACCGAGCATCTTGTTGCCCTTCCAGTTCTTAAGTTCGGGCATCCTAGGCATGCGCAACAAGCCCCAGGCATTCCCGAGATCCTCCCAGTCCAGGTCGGCGGCTCGGAAGATGGACGTTGCTTGGTGGGCACCGTAGCTTCGAGCCCAGCTCACAAAACCTTTCTGGGCCTTGTCGAAGAGTGCCCTGTCTTCTCGGACCAGATCGCGGATTTTCTTGGTAGTAGCCACGGCGCCGTCCTCTGATGTAATGACTTCGGGCTTTCCTAGCTCCACGATCGGCGTCTTTCGAATATCCAAGAACTTGACATAGTCTTCTTCTCGCCCGGGATGTAGCATAACTACTGCCAAACCCTTTCTGCCAGCACGTCCTGCTCTACCGCTACGGTGGATGAAGACCTTGGGGTCTGAGGGAGCATCAATCTGGACCACCAGATCAACTTGGGGAATATCCAGGCCACGAGCCGCCAGGTCGGTTGTGAGTAATATTGTTGGCGACACGGAAGTGAGGAAACGGTTAAAGTTCTTTTCGCGGACCTTAGCAGGGTGCTTGCCGTGTAGCGGTACCAAAGCAAAGCCCTCTGGCAAAATTGCTGGTAGGATGTGCTGGAAGTAGTCGACAGCCGCGCAAGTAGAGAGGAAAACAATGCTCCTCTGTGGCCTCACGGGTAACCGCTCGAGAAGTTCGGCAAGAGCAGGAAGTTTTTGGCTGGCGGGCTTGACCATGTATGTCATCTGAAGACTGGCGGGTGTCCTCCTATCCTCGAGAATACCACCATCCTTCATCTTGACCTTGACCTCGATCTTGACTGGATTCCTTAGACCAACACGGATAATCTCGCCAACAGCTTCACTGACACTGGCGCTAAAGAGGCCGGTTCTTCGCTGCTTCGGAAGGTGTGACAGAATCTTTTGAAGATCGGGCTTGAATCCCAGGTCGAGGAGGCGATCGGCTTCGTCAAGGACCAGGACCTCGAACGAGGACTGAGGACAGTGGACATGAGGAGACGAGAGGAGCTCGACGAGTCGGCCGGGAGATGAAACGAGAACATTTGGACTATGTCGGAGGAAGAAACTGAGATCCTGCGCCGGGGTCGTGGTGCCTCCAACGAGCAATTGGGGCACAATGGCCGGGGACGTCGTGGCGGGACGCTTCTCGTCACCCTTGAGGTGTGGGAGGACTTCGGCGGATGCTTCGTGAAATTGCAGCAGGGAGAGTAGCACGGTATGTATCTGAGCAGCCAGCTCGCGCGTAGGTGAGACGATGATGGCGGCGACGTGGTGTTTCTTGGTGGGCTCTCCGAGGCGAAGTAGTTTCTGGACGAGGGGAATGAGGAATGCGAGGGTCTTGCCGCTACCGGTGACAGCCTAGGATAGAGTTAGATGGTGATTTTGGTGGATTGGGGTTGGGTTAAGGTCATACCTCGACGACAACGTCCTTGTTTCCCATGAAATGGGGGAGTGTCGCTGCTTGAACGGGCGTCATCTGGCTGAAGCCCATTGTCGCGACAGCATCGAGGATCCATTCTGCGAGGGGAGGAGTGAGAGCATCCCAAGCTCTCTGGCTTTTCCTTTTCTCCTTTCCAGGCGCCATGACTCCTTGTCCAGATCTTAAACTGGCAGCCAAGTCTGAGGCCGAAGAGAATAGGTCAAGTTGAGCTGTCGCAAGTCGGCTAAGAGGGGCCGGCGGTTGCGCAAAACATTTTGTAAATTTTTATCTTATCGCAACAGTGGAGCTGGAGGCTTCGACTGTGGCGCATGCTTTCATTGTGGCTGGAACATCCAGGTCTTGTCTGTAAGGCACGTGGTCACAACTTCTGGGCGCATTTTCAAGTGACGTGGGATTGGATGGGGACCTGGTTCGGTCCCTAAGATGAAATGTTTTGGGGTGACGTGACACTGTCTTGGCCGGCATTGGAGGAGAGCAGTCAGGCCAGATCGCGGAAGGGCCGGGGGGGATTTGTTTATTGAGTGCCGGGGTCGAAGAGACGAGACAATCTTGTTTTTAGTCTTAATTTGGCATTCCGCCAGCTGTCCACAGGAGCTGTTGTTTCAAACTCACAGATATTCATGGGTATTATTGGAGTTGATACCGAGGTGCTTCTCTCAGAGAACAGACAGACAGCACCTCAGTCACATGCTCGTAGCTTACACAACAAAAGGCGGTGTCCGTTTTGGGGAAACTTGGGAAATCACGGCGCCACAGATACGTACTCGTCTGTCGTTCCGTCTCTTCCCCCGGACCCATGCCGTCCAGTGACAGCCGTGGGAGCGAGCGAAAAATCTCAAAGCCCACCAACGCCAAACCAAACTTGAACCAAGCGATGGAGAGAGAGAGCGAAAAAATAGACAGAACCCACCCAGAGTCGCCGGATACCGTTCGAGTGTCACACGACTCTCTCTAACCTTTCTCTTGTCTCTCTTTTTTTCCCTCTCCCACGTTTCCGCTATCTGAGCGCAGTCACGCCCTCACTCCCGCCAAAAACGTCACACGGATCGCATGTGTGCGTGCCCCGGTCGTGACCTCGAGCCTTGGGCCATTCATCTCCGTACCCATCATGCGGCGGGGGATCCCACCTCCGCTGCATCCTTGTCAATCATCAATCTGGATTCAACAATAGACGGCCTTGACCTTTACCGTCCTCCGAAGTCTCCGGCGCCGCGGAGCCTTAGTTCAACTCCGAGCCAGGGTCAACAACCTCATCATCACCATCGCCAGCAACATTGTCGTCGTCACAGCATTAGCAGCACGAGCTGTCAGGGTCCAGCAGACGTTAGCGACCACTGTCAACTACGCCACAGCCGGCAGAGGCATAGCCACGACCACGAACGCGACGATCCTTTGGTTTCAGACCAGCGACAGCAACTCCATTCTTTCGGTTCCTGGAACCTGTTCTCACTCTTTGCTGGCGCATCATCACCCAACATTTCCTACTCGTCAGACAACGTCGCAACGGTGCGTTCATCGCGCCTAGATAAACATCTCCACTCCACCAAACCAAACACCCTTTGGCCTTCGGGCTTCGACTGTCTACGGCGCATAGTTGTCGGCGCCGTTCGCTGTCCAGCACTCCCACCCTTCTCCTTCACAATGTCCCTCCAATCCAAGATCCCCGAGACGCCCCGCGTCATATCACCGAGTCCCACGCCTTCCGAGCGAGACGTTTCCGACTACACGGGCCCAGTTACGCGCTCTGCCGCCCGGCGGAGGACACCCACGCCTCAACCCCTCGAGGAGCACGCCGAGGAGGATGATGACTCGGATCCCCCCGAACTTCGAAGGGCTCGCACCCGCAGCCGCTCACCGATTGATCACGCCGCCGTGAAGCGCTTGTCAAGGCGCATGAGCAACGCTTCCAAAGCGGGCAAGATGAATAAGGATGCTATTCCGGAAGAAGCAGTCAAAGTTAATGGGAACGCCAGCACCAACGGCAACGGCAAAGCTGTCGCGACAAACGGCCACCTCGCGCCGCCGACGCCCTCTACGTCGATAGGATGGAGCTGGCGCGACTTTAGCCGGAGTCCCAGCCCTCTAGGACTCATCCCCATCCACAGGCACTTCAGGACATTTGTGCACAAACATGAGGTTCCGCGCAAGGTCCTCCACGTGTCGATCGGCTTCTTCGTCATCTGGCTCTACGTCACCGGCACTCAGACAACGTCGGTGACACCCTGGCTCATGTCAGCACTCATCCCCATCACAACGGTCGACTGGCTCCGACATCGATACGCATCCTTCAACCGCTTCTATGTGAAGGTTCTCGGTGCCCTGATGCGCGAGAGCGAATATTCTGGCTGGAACGGTGTCATCTTCTACCTCCTTGGTGCCTGGATCGTCCTCTACAGCTTCCCCAAGGATGTCGGCATCATGAGCGTTCTCCTGCTCAGCTGGTGCGATACCGCTGCCAGCACCTTTGGCCGCCTCTGGGGCCGATACACCCCTCGCATCCGCCGCGGAAAGTCTCTGGCCGGTTCGGCTGCGGCCTTCCTGGTCGGAGTTGGAACATCGTACTTCTTCTACGGCTGGCTCGTTCCGACCATCGGCCCCTTCCCTGGTGACGAGAACTTCATGTTCCAGGGCGTGCTCTCGCTGCCCAAGACCATCTGCGAGGCAGTTGGTGTGTCTCAGGGACAGGCCAGCATCACCGGTGCCTTGGCCCTTGGAGCCATGAGCTTGTGGTCTGGCTTCGTGGCATCTGCCAGCGAGGCGGTGGACATATTTGGCTGGGACGACAACTTGACGATTCCCGTGTTGAGCGGTATCGGCATCTGGGGTTTCCTCAAGGTGTTTTCTTAGATGTACCCTTGCATAAGTCAAGTGTCTTGCTCAGCCGAGACATGATATATGAAAATAACCAGGATGGTCTGGTGCCTTGCCTAGATGCACATGAGACAGCTGCGCAGGAACAGCAACAGACACTTTGATACATGTTAGGGACTTGACGTAAAGTTGTGCATATACAACGGGGGGTCATGTTTTATCCTCTGCCTCCTCCTCCTCCTCTCCCTCGTTTCTCCATCGTCTTTCTGTTTCTTGCTCCTTCTTCTTCTCTTTGTCAACACACTCACTCACCTCTGGAATGGGTTTTGGACGGGACGGGAGATTGAGCATACACCCCCGGGATCACCAACCCGGGCTTGTTTTTTGGTTGTACTTTTTCGAGCTAGGCTTGCGAGATGGAACGAGACTTGGGGACGGAGGCAAGCATGAACTCCCCTCTCTTGGCGAGGAAAAGAGAAGGGAGGGGAAAACAGGAAAGAAAAGGAGATATCTTACCACTTCGGGTACCTTGCCTCGAACCTTACTTTGGGTCTATATGTGGTGTTACATCGGGAGAGTTTTAGTTTTTTTTTGCTCTTGGATCAAGGGGGGTGTCTTTCTTGGATAACTAGAGAGAACGGGACAAGGCACGACGGGTAATGCAGATGGATCTGCTTGCTTAGAGCGGAACGGAAGGGGAAGGGATTGGGTTAGACAATGAGATGAAACGCTTCTCCTTTTTTTGTTCATCATCTATGGAATATGTGATCTTGAGTTGCAAGAGAGAGAGGAGAAGAATAAGAAGAAGAGGTTTTGCGCCACTTTGACGTCTGTTGTACCAAGTCGACACGGCATATCGTATTGCTTCTCCCGCAAACGGTTCTGCTGACGAGGCTTTTTTTTTTTGTAAAAGAGAGAGGAGAAGAGGTCTGTGGCATCATTACGTCACGCTGGGCTCGGGATGGTTGAGGCTGAGGCTGAGTAACCAGCATTTGAGGCACAGCAGCCGGTAGCACAGAAGAGATGTAAAGGTCGGTTTGGCAGCTCGGAATAAAAGGCATGTCTCTCGGTTACGCCCGCCCGTTTTTCGCTGCTTGCACCGCAGAGAGCGCCCATGATGGTGGGAGGGAGGTCACGGGGAGAGTAGAAGCCCCCGGGTCTTGGGATACGTCAGAGAGGGAGAGGAGAGATGGATAATGGATGGATGGATGGAGGTCAAGGGGAGATCGTGACGGGATAACCACACACACCAAGCCCCCTTCTAGAAACAGCCGGATATGATAGATAGCTCGGGGGTTAAACCCCCAAAAGGATGAGCTGTATATCCATGGATGGATCGTCGAGTCAAGCACTCACACCATGCACACCATCTCCTACCAAAAAAATATTCATCTTGAAAGTCCCATCCTATGAGACGCTGCCCCATCATCAACCACCCCCCTGCACAGAGTCGCATCTCCCCCCTCCCGTGTGCCTGGGCCACGCCTTGCCCGCACATACATACGCAACGGCGCTGAGTTGTCCGTGCGTTGTGGAGGGTTGTCAAAGCAGGGGGAGAGTGTGAGAGTGTGTGTAGTATCAAACGTATGTATGTACGCTTGGACGGGCAAGCAAGCACTACCTACGTGGTGATTCTATTTTTCTTTGTTGTTGTTGCAAGTTATTCCACCCTCTGTCGAATGGTTTGTGACAAGGGGTAAGGAAGGGCAAGAAAACTCTGCCAAAGCGGGTTTGGGATGGGAGGGTTGGACAGCTGTGAATGGCTTCTTCGTGTGGATCTATGAGCAAAAAAAGAGGACGACAACCGCCCTGCGATGCAAACTGCCATGCAATGCGATGCATGGTGGAGGCGCCTTTTGTAACAAGTCAGAGGACAGGCCTTCCTTTCGTTCCATGGATTCCAATCTGGACGAATCTCGCGTCAGTCTCCAGCTCCAGTCCATCATCTACCCGTTCGTCTCGGTGCCAACAGCTCACCTTGCTTGGCAAAGGTGAGGCGGGCGTGCAAGCTGGGGGGGGCTTCACTGGCCCTCGAGCAATCGTCAAGGAGTAATAGTCCAGGAGCACCAGCAGCGAATCATCAAGGCACCGCAGCTCAAGCTCAATCTGACGCACAGCTCTCGTCGCAGGGCTCGCAAGTCATGCCACCCCGAGTAGACCGTACAAGTCCCTTCCTTGGTACTGAACAGACGCGATCACCAAGAGTGATACGCGGTTGACAAGATCGCGAGGCAGTTGAGCCGGGATCATGCCCGTTGAACCGGACTCTGATCGACCGTCGCGCAGGACTGTATCATCCATCCCAAGCTCAAGCCCGAGCCCGAGTCTGGGGATGTACCATGTAGGTAGCGACGGTGAGACAGGATGTGCGAGTCGCCGTGTTTCGTACAGCAAGCAAGTACCCGTATCGGATGTGCATGAACCGGGACAGCTCCTCAGCTACGACGTGTCTGGATCCAGAGAATGGCTTCATGTTGCTTGAAAACGGCCTCATGGGCCCGCGCACGGGAGGCTACAGGAGCCGTTGGAGGAGCGTGTCACGGCGGGTTCGCGACGGGACACCGGCGCCGACGACAAATCGCAGAGCCACAGAGGCGCCGTTGCTGCAGACTTGAAGACGTGCTAGGTATTGCTATTGCTGCTGCTGCCGCTGCCGCAACGCTCGCTGCAAGCCCCGGAGCTGCTGCGCAGCGCTGCGCAGCCTGCACAAGCAAGCATCCATGGACATGATTCTCCTTGACCGATGGAGACAGGCCGGGGAGCAGCGAGCTTCAAGCTCCAGCGGGCGTTTATTCGACTGGAGACGCCGGCCCGGTCAACTGTGAGATCAAGGCCAATCGAAGTTATAACGTCGTGCCTGAGGTTTCTTCAGCCCGGTAATCCCTCGCACTCTGCTTATCGGAGAACACGTGCTCCAGAGGTGGCGGTTTGTCTCATGAGAAGCCAGCATGAGACATGTGAAGGACGTCAATGCAGAGCCGCTCAGACGTCGTCCTAGCCCATCATGTAACATTGTCTTGAAAGCCAAAAAGAAAAATGTTGAGTCTTGTAATCTCTTCCGTGTGCGTGCTCATGACGCCCCTTTGTTAGGGTTCGTCAATGATGAACCATTCAGATCGTCTCGAGCTGGCAACGAAGCCATATCCGCGTCATCCCCTCGAGCTGTCCCCTCGTCAATGCTTCGCAAACTAGAGATTCAGCCTAGGCCAGGCCATCCAGACCCCCTGAGGCCCTGGACCCTGTCACAGCAGAACAGACCCAATTGCTCATCAAGTTGGTGAAAGTGGTGGATGGTGGATCCTGCTGGTGCTGCTGGCGGTTGACTGGCTGGCACTTGGAAGCGGGGGAGGGGCGAAAAAAGAAGCACAAGATTGCGATGCAATCATGAACATGACCAAGCTTCGTCCAATGGAATCCGGAGCGAGCGCGCCCAATCCTGTTAGATATTCATGACCAATCGAGGCGAGGTCCGGTCGAGATTGCATTTTTCTCGGGGGGCGGAAGAGCCGGGAGCTCGAATTGTGAAGTATCTGAAAGATATTCCGTGATCATGGTGATGAGGTATGATGGAGTCGCAGGCATCAATGGCATTGCATAAGCGAACAAGCAATAAATCACCCCGACACAGAATCAATGGGACTTTGCCAGCCCCCAGGAGCGTCATCCATGAGGCTCTGTAAAAGAAAAGAAAAATTGCAAAAAAAAAAAAAAAAACTGCCATGGCACGTGGATCTTGTTGGAGCAACCCAAGAAAAAGAAAATCCAAGATCGGTAACAGATTGTCAAGATAGGTACGTTGCGCACGCACCTTCCTTCCCCACCACCCATCCATCCATCATCCAAGTCCCCCAAGGAAGTCGATACCGTGTTTCTGCCTGGTTTCTTGAGTACTTCGATCGTGCCTGCCAGGCTGTTACCTACCCACCTATCTGTGTTGGTAGTTGTTTCTGACAAAGTCCCTGCCTGCTCCTGCCTCCACACCATCATTACGCTGCACTACTAAGCGGGCAGGTGCGGACTCGACTGGGACTGTCTTCGCACCTGCTCAACCCCCGATTTGGTCCCTGAGATAACTTACCAGGTTCCTATTTTCCATCCACATTGGATCTTGATCCCACCATACATACAGTACAAGCAACGTCTGGTAGATATCTTGACAACGCATCACCACATCACAGACCGAGCAGAAATTGCCCGACTTGCTGCAGCTCTGCCCGACCCGCTGCCTTGCGTTGCTTGCTCAACCCACACCCCGGTCCGTGAGCCAATCCCAGGGCCCGTCATCCTCTGTCCTTGGTGTCTGTCTCTTTTTTTCGCGGCCCTTCTCCCAAGGCTTCTCCTCCCCAGTCCTAACGTCTGAATCAAGGCGCCGCCAGCGAACAAGTGCTACAGGAGGGGGGTGTGGGCAAGACTGCGTTTGGTGCCTCTCCAGGAGCCCGAAAATCCAGTGCTGCTTTTCCAATGCCTTCGTCCTTTTGGCTTTGCCTAGCGTCAGCGCGCTTGTTTGCAGCTCGCTCGTCTCTCTGGACCGTCAGGATGGATCCATTCCGCTGGTCCCTCTGCCCCTCCAGCAAGGCAAGACCCAAGCTCCAGGCTTCCGGCTCCCATTGTAACTGTTACAGGAAACGAGACGCGGTCGAGATGCACACCAGATGCACATGGGCGGATAGCGACGAGAGAGATGCATTCCCCAATTTCCACAATGTCGCCACGCATCTCTCATCTCCCCGCCATGTCCCTGTTGACGATGTTAATTCTGGACATTGACCTGGGGACGAGATAGCCAAGGGTCCCGTCGACGGTTGGTGATCTCTCCCCGGAATCCCTGTTTACACGGTGAGGCATCCAATGCCCTCTTCTTACACCCACTCACTCACTGCCAGCGCTGCCGCTACTCCAACGGCATCGGAACCCGGCCGACTAAAGAGGTACAGATATTATGTATGTGTGAGGGTGTGGTTGGTGTGTGGGCTTTGGTCTGTTCGGGCCCATCTAACCAGCCTTCTAACCAGTCAGCGTCAGTTTGTTCGTTCGTTTGGCCCTTTTCACCCATCTGCCTACAGCACTTCCATTCCGCTACAGCACCATCATGGAAAAGCAGCGACCCAACCCAGTCCTCGCCCGGAATTATCCCTCACGTCACTCAACCGAGAACAACCAAGCCAAGGTCCGGCCTGGACTCTCCGCTACTGTACCCAACTACCGAGCTCCCAACACGCCGTCGACTCTCTTACACAATCAATGCTACTAGATGCACCCGTGGTAGTCTACTCTATCCCACCCAAGTCGACCACACTTGTTGTCATTGGAAAAGCTCGGCGCTTGCTTTTGCCCCCTTGTGCAAGTTTCTTCTCCTCGTGGCCCTTGTCCGTTCTCAAGACCTAGACCCAACGGCTAGTGCAGCCACCTGTGTCTGTTGATGGACCCGGATATGCATGGCATCTCACCAGCATCTCGCTTTCTTTTTGCGCTTCTGCCACGGTCTGGGTCCGTCCTCTCAAATCGGGGCCTCTCTCGGTCTCCGCTCCGATACACACTCACGCACGCACATTCTTTTCTCTTACTCTTTTTTACCTGCCCTTGCTCGTACATCGCTCGCTTCGTCATGTCCATGCCCCCCGGTCTTCCGGGTGCTAGTTCCAGGTTGATCTTGACACAGATCCTTTGCCTTTTCGAGTGCCATTCCCCAATCTTACTTCCACCGCACTGTACCTTGGCCCGTCAAACGTCAAGCGACGAATCCCATGCCGTCCCCGTTTGTTCGGCCCATTGGCCGTTTGCCATCCATCCATACTACATCTAAGATTGCGGACTCTTGCTCTCGGCATATGCACAAGCCCTTGCTAAAAGCCCCAAGGCTTGTCCTCGTTGCACCCCCAACTAACAAGGTAACTCGTGGGCATCCACAGACTCAGCGTCACTATCGAGGCAGAGACCCCTAGAGGTCTCGAAGCCACGTTCCCGTCTCTCTTAGTCCATTTCGCTCAGACAAGTTGTCCCTCTCTATCTTCACCCTCCCCCTATAGCCCCATCTCAGCCGTGCCTCTCTGATATCCGTCTCTTTCGTTGGCCCGCGTCTCAAACGGCCGTTCGTCTCGAATATGTACTTTTTTGCCTTTGTGCCATTTCATTACCTCTCTAAGGCTCGTTTGCCGCTTCTAGCCTCCCTAGTCACCCTCCCAGTAGTCCTAGTCTCGCAAGCCTTGTTACCTCCTGGCCCTTCACGTCGTCGTCGCCATCCGCCATGGCCCACACCTTTGTATCCCGCCATGATCGTCTCGTCTAGCCGCTCTCTATCCTCCGCCATGTCATCATCTTGTCCTATTCGCATTCCACGCCCTCTCAAGCGGGGTTGCTCGTCTTCGGCCTGGCGAATGGTCTCGGGATGTGTTATCCTCCGGTTCATCCAGGTTGACCGGGGAGGGTCTCTGGAAAACTATAAAAGGGCCCAACTTGATCGAGTTGAAGCTGATTTCTTCTTCTTCCTTTCTCATCACTCTTCAGCCAACTTTCTGACTTGAAGTCCCAACTTGCCCGGTCCTCATATCAAGTCTTGACTTGTTGTCTTGATTCACAGCTCTCTTGCCTTGACAGAGCTTCACTCAACCAGAGCCAACTTGACTCGACCACAGAGTCAACACAACCTTCAACAACCAACTCACAAACCTCCAATTGACCTCTTTGTCATCTCTTCACCCTACCACCATCATGTCTACTCACTACACTTCCGTGGCCTACTCCATGCCTCTGCCCGTTCCCTCCAAGGGCTCCCACTACCCCACCTACAGCCAATACTCCGTCTCGCCTCCGGAATGTGACGAATCGGTTAGCTCCGCCTCGGGCATCCCCTCTTACAGCAACGGTGGATACTCGGCCACTTCGTCCGGCTACGCTGGCGGATACGGCGACTACGATAGCACCAACTCGGCCAGCGGCGTCGATTTCCAGGAGTACATGCAGGACCGCTTCGCCAACTCGTTTGACCCCATCCCCCTGGACCGCAGCATGGCCATGCAGGCTCAGACGTAAGTTGATCCTTTTTTGCAATTCCCAGCAGCTATCCTCCCTGCCTTCCCCACAATGTACCCCAGCAACGGCTGTAGCAAATCTGCGTTGCCGGTCGCCGTTTGCGAAATGGTTGCACTGTCAATGTCGTGACCGGCTAGAAATACCCGGCGTGGATGAGGGCTTACTTTTTCCTGCGGGCAGATCCGGAAAGTTGAACGCCAAGCACCGAGAGCTCATGGAGCTGCAGAAGAAGGCGCAAGCTCGTCTGGCCAAGACCCGCGAGCGCTTCCAGGAGGGCATGCGAGATGCTCATGAGGTCCGCAGCGATCTCGAGTGGACACAGAAGAAGGTCGGGTAAGTTACACCAGAATTCACATTCTAAGTTCTCGTTGCCGAACCATGCGCGAAACCGACTACAACGCGCAATGGCTATCGGCAACGAGACTCAAAGTTGCAGCGAGACTCAATTGACCTCGTTGCAACATACAATTCTACGAATATGCGAGACTAACAAATTCCACAGAGCTCTCAAGTCCAAGGCCTCGCGAAAGCACACCAAGGAGTACAGCAAGGCTCGTGCGCGATACCCTTCCCCCGAGAACTAGGGGGTTTCAGGGGTTCGTTTTGAGCCGCATCTCAACCAAAATTTCACTTCAGCAAGCGAGCGACCTTCGTTTTCACCCACCAACTCACCACAATTTCGCACATACCACGTGGTTTCGCTGCATCTGCAGGAACCCGAGATGACCGGATTATCAGGATTTTGTACTGCAATTCTTCTTTTTTTGACTTTTTGCCTTGGACTTGTCACGCCACCAGCTTTTCCCGACCTGCATGAACGGGTAGTTCATGCGAGGCGAGGATGAGGTGACGTTAAAACCGGGGGCACTAGGCGCGGCAAATCGCACTGCTAGACGCGAGATCTCTTGCTGCTTTTATCAGAACGAATAGGGCGGGCGTGTGGGCAGCTTTTGGCCCAGACACACCTAACCCGTGGTTTCTGGAAAAGGTGTGGGGAAGACGAGAGAGGGGGAGAGCGAAAATGGGCGGCTGTTTCACGACTTTATGGCTTATGATTGGACGACCTAGGTGTTCTAGGGGCAGATGTTAAAAGTACACCACCTCCCTAGAGTCTGTGGGGGTGCCAGGGGACAGCGTCAGCAAGGCTGGCAGCAAGACATGATGTGTCGGCTCCGATCGCTGCAGGGACGACGTGTTTAGGAACGTGTTCATGGAGTGGGTGACGCGGGAGCAGCCGAGGGCTGCAAGTCAACTGCTCCTGGCAGTTCCAGGGGGGGTGTGTACTGAGGGGAGCCTTGGGAACCACTGGACCAAGGAGAAAACGAGACTGTGAATAACGGCGGTCTGGCAGGACACTGTGTATTTGAGGCGCTTGTCCTATTTGGGGGAGGTAGCCATGCTGATACTGCTCCTTCGGGCAAGGCGGCAGGACGTGTGAGCCGACGAGCTACTCTCCTAGGCAGGATGATGTGCCGTATGGGGGATTTCTTTGTGGATATTTCGCTGGAGTCTGGAGTGTAACTGTTTCGTAACAATCAAGGCCTCGTTTTCCGTCCTTGACTGATGGTGTGGCCCCAGGGCTAATGGATGTGATAACCCCCCCGTAGATGTGATTCGAGTGCTCCCCACGCCCCTCCGGGCCATTGACAGGCCAGTTCCGATGTGTATCATCATGTGATTCGTGGCAACGGTGTCGTCGTAGCTGGGGCTCCATGACCGTGGTGCAGGTGGTGCTTGGAGGTTGAATTACCCCTGTTTGGGGTCACGTGATTGTACATGTGACATTGCTCAATCATGTCGACAGATGACGCCGAGTTGAGTAACCACATATTAGTGGCCATGGGTAAAAGATTGCTCCGGTTGATGTGCTCTCTTTGAGAAGTACAGATCCGAGTCCAATGGCAGGTCGCTTGCTGCAAGATAGGATGCGGTCCTCAGGAGGGAGCGCCAGTTGTCGCAGTTGAAGGCGCACCGCGGGGCAGCCACGTGCCTTGCGACTTCAGACCTCGTGCCTTTTCAAGCCTCTCCCAGGGGTTCTCATTCGACATGGGATCGTAGTAGCCGACGTACCAGGTATCCCTCGTCCCATGCGGCTGCGATTGATGATGGCCTGGGCGCGAATCTGCCGCCGGGGCAGGTCGCTGCGGGAGACTGGCCGGGCGCGCTTGCGCCAACGGCTGCACAGGCTCGTCGTCGTCGTCGTCGTCGAGGGGAATCTCGTCCGTATTGGAGCCGGTTCCGAGGGCGGTGGAGTTGGCGCCGGTAGCTGAGGGCTGAGGAGGTTTGGGAGGGAGTGAAGCGTCAGCGCGAGGGTTGTAGCGGCGGCGCTTGGACGGGGGAGATGCGGCGCCGAATGAGGAGAAGCCCATCTGGGCCATGAGGGCGTTGTCGGATGCATCGACGTCGACGTTGGGCTGTGAAGAATTGGCGTCCATTGTGTCTGGTGCGGAGAGCAGAGATGACGCGGCTGAGGCGGGGGAAGCAAGGGAGAAAATCGGTTCCAGGACAACTGCCGTGAGGGAGGGGATATAGCCGAGGATATCTGGCTGAGATGGGATGAAGTCGAGTGAGATGAGATGAATGGGAGGAGAAAAGCCAGGAGCGGTTTCGCGAAAATCCGGGGTCGAAGCTTGGCGGTGGAGCCTGAGTGTGGCGGTGGGGGCTGAGATGGGATGTGGCTTGACGGGTCTACCCTGGAAGAGGATGATAAGGTAGACAGACAGGAGTTTGATGCCAGATATGTGTGTGAAATGAGATGGAATAGTTGTAAGAAATCCTTTAGCTTGGAGGGCCATAAAAATACAAATTACTTGCTTCATTCTTTTAAAAGACCCTTTACGGCGTTGACCGCCATATGCCGAAAGTGAGGCTATAGATGAGCTAAAGTGAGAAACGGTCAGTGACATCACCCCCTTCTTTACAGCATAAACCAGACGCGACATTGAGACGTTATCTCAGCAATTGAAATCCAATGAGGTGCGATGACGACTGATTAAATATTCATGTGCATGATTGAGAAATTTTTGAGTGTGTCCTTAATTTCAAGGATCATTCGGTTTGATTGATGGGATGTTACATTTCAAGCCTTGCATGTTTCATTTCAGGTTCCTTGATTGTGACGATCACTGATATGAGACTCTCAACTCACTCTTTACATCTCACCTCACAACCAACAACATAAACCACCAAGGCGCTATTCATTTTGGTCCTTCTCTTCGATTGAAACTTGGCATTCAAAATTGGTTAGCGGGTTTGCCTTTAGTACAACGCATCAAGTCAAACACCAAAACCTTGGATCACCACTATGGCTGTCGACCAGCCACCCATCAAACTCGAAGTCCCTTCGAAATACGCCGCCTCCGCCTCAGCAGCTCCTCCCGTGGCCCCTCCCCTCGACTGGCTCACCACGACATGGACCGTGACGCATTCGACGCTCTCCATGTGGCGCGATGCGCGTAACGTGCGCATCACGTACAAGCTTCTCCCAGGGACCTCTGATGGACGGCCGCGCCTTGACGACTTGGTCGAGTATGAGCCGACATCCAAGGACGGAGTGCGCAAGATTGTTGAGGGTATCGACACACAGGCGTCGAGCGCCGGATGGGATTGGCGCGGCAAGGGCTGGCTGTTCTTCGTCGGTAGTCACTGGGAGGTTCTCGGGTGGGGAGAGGCCACGACAGCAGACGGCGTGAAGGAGAAGTGGGCGGTTACGTGGTTCGCTCCAACTGTGTTTACAAAAGAGGGATTGGATGTCTACTGTGATCGGAAGGAAGGGTTGAGCGAGGAGACGTATGCGGCCATTAGAGAAGCTCTGAGGGGACTCGAGGCGAAGAAGGTGGTTGAGATGGTGGAGAAGAATATGCAGCCTGTTGAGATTCGGTTACCGTGGGTGGAGGAGTGACGGAGGAGGTTTGGATTGAATTCAATTGGAAATATTGCTTTGGGGTATCTATAAAGTATATATCATGCTTCTTCTCTTGAACGATGTCGACGTCGCTCGCCTTGATCTCGTTCTGGAGATCGCGAGTCTCTTCTTTTACGACTGTCGTCGTCTCTGCTTCTCCTCCTTCTCCTCTCTGGATCCGATCTATCCTTATCGTAATGGTATCCGTGGCCCCTCCTCCCTCTGGATTCATCCTTTTCATAAAGATCATGTCTTCGACTCTCAGATCGTCTGTGACGGCCATGATCGTGACTCCTATCCCTGGACTCATGCCTCCTTTCCTGGTATCGAGTCGAAGATCTTTCCCCATCTCGGTCTCGACTCCGATCTCTACCCCTATCCCTCCCTTCGTGTCTCCGTCTCCGTTTCTCGCGATGCCGCTCTTCCCGGCGCATCTGTTTCAACTCCTCGTCCCTCTCCTCCTGAAATCGTTTTCGCCCCTGTTTCAGCTCCCGAACCTTTGATGCACCCTGTTTCATCATCGTGAGCGGGTCATTCGACACTATCCGCTTGATATCCCTCTCTTTGCGCTTCGGGTCTTGGTTGCCCCAGACGTCTTTGGAGGATGCATCCGGAGCTGCGGCATCGGACTGGGAGTACCAAGGTTGCAGGGCGCCATCCTTTCCAGCGGCGTTGGAGAATCGCATCGTGTATTGGTCCTCGTAGCTCTGCTTCTTCTTCTTGGCTTCCTTCTCTGCTTCCTCGTTCTTTTCGGCATGTGCTCTGATCTTCTCATCACCGAAAAGATCAATGTGCCCAGCTTGATCCACAATAGGAGCAGAGCTCGTAGGCTTCCTCTCAGGCTCCACGCTGACAACAGCCATGTTATCCCTCTCTCTTGCCACGCGCATCTCAAAGTCGGTGTCGTCCTCGCCCGGTCGCTTCCGTTTCCGCCGCATGCTTCCAGAGTGTGTGGTTTCACGAGCGGGCGGCTCGTCGGCCCTGGACGGCTCAGCATCCTCTATGGGCGGAGGAGCTTCGCCGCGTAGAATGGCTAGTCGGCGTTGTGCATCGGTCTCCTGCATGCGCTGCTCTTCCGCCTCCTCGGCGGCCTTTGCGGCGGCTTCATCGCGACGGACGCGGGCGATGTTGTCAGCATTGTAGACGTTCCACGACTTTTTGCCGAGCAGATGGCTATGATATGTCAGCAGTTATATAGACAGTCTCGAATTTTAAACTCACAGTGGCATCTTGACGTGATATTAAAGATTCAACAGCTCGAATCGTGCATCTTTTGCGCCTGGAGCTCCCTCCAAGGAGCCGCTGCCGGAATGAGGGGCCGAAACGAATAAGAAGCAGATGACATAGCCACTAAGCCTTTTCGGGTAGTAACAGCTTAGACCCCTGGCAAATCGCCCCTCCCGTCGTCAGCGTCCGTCAGCGTCGGATCCAAGGCTGAAGCTGGGCTACCTACAGCAAAGCCAGCGCTTCTTCAGGCTTCAGCTTGAAATCTGTACTTTACAACCTCCACGTACACCAGATCGCGAGAACAAAATCAGGATCTGGGGCAACGACTATACAACAGCGATTCTCAATCCTCACCTCTACACGCCATCCAATCCCGAACCACCCTCCTTCACCCCTCCTCCCACCGCCACCATGTCCAGGACACCCTTCAGCGGCTTCATGGGCGGCGGCTCGCGACAACCCCAAGGTGGCGGGCAGCAGCCTGCTCCTCGAGCGCCTTATGGAGGTGACCCATATCAGCAACAGCAGGGCTATGGCGCGCGACACAACGACCCTAGGATGCAGCAGCAGCCTCCCCAAGGATACCAGGGCGGCGGCGGTGGTCAGCCCCGGTATGCCGAGAAGGGACCCTCTGGCGGTGGTCGACAGGTCCCTCTCAGAGTCGAAAAGGTCCCAGACAAGTCTCTGCAGTCGAGATTGATCTACGGCAATTTGTACGTCAGCGCCTTTCCAATGTTGCAGCCTAGTCTAACAGTGACGTCCCAGGTGCGCCGTTTCTCCCGACGACTTCCCTCCCAGCCGTGACGGATCCGATCTCTACATCCTCCTCCGGGGCGGCCAGCCCGCCGGCGAATATGTTGTTTCAGCGAAGCCAGTCCCTGGGTTCCCCCCGGGCTGCATCAGTCTATCAGACCCCCAGCGATCATGGGCTGGCATCACCATGAGAGATCAGTTTACCGGAGAGATCTACGACCCATTCGCGTCAGGAGGAAAGGCATATCTTGGATCCCTTGACTTGGAGATTGGTTTCGCTTCTCCCAACAAGAAGACTGAGGTTCCATACGACGAGGATGAGCTCTCCAAGATCTTTATCGACACATACCAGAACCAGGTGCTCTCTCCTGGCGAGCGCATCCTGATGGACGTCCGAAACATTCCCCTCCTGATTGTTGTCAAGACGGTTGGCCTGACTGATTTGGCCATGTCTTCCGACGACTCGAACAAGAAGGTTTACAGAGAACCTCACGCCAGAGGTATTCTGACAACCCAGACTCGGGTGCTGTTCCACCGTGATGGAAAGGGCGACTTTAACCTGAAGCCATCCATGTCAAAGCCCAACTCCAATGCCATTCTGGCCCCCGACTTCAAGTTTGAGGATATGGGCATCGGTGGTTTGGGCGATGAGTTTGCCACCATTTTCCGCCGAGCGTTTGCTTCTCGTGTCTTCCCGCCCGGTCTTGTGGCCAAGATCGGTATTCCCCACGTCAAGGGAATGCTGCTTTACGGTCCTCCTGGAACCGGAAAGACGCTTATTGCTAGGCAGATCGGCAAGATGCTGAATGCCCGGCCACCCAAGGTCATCAACGGTCCCGAGGTGCTCAACAAGTATGTTGGTCAGTCTGAAGAGAACATCCGAAAGCTCTTTGCAGATGCAGAGAAGGAGTACAAGGAGAAGGGCGATGAGAGTAGTCTTCACATTATCATCTTTGATGAGCTGGACGCCGTCTGCAAACAGCGAGGCTCAGGAGCCGGTGGTGGCACCGGTGTTGGTGACAGTGTGGTGAACCAGCTTCTCTCCAAGCTCGATGGTGTGGATCAGCTCAACAACATTCTCCTCATTGGAATGACCAACCGAAAGGACATGATTGATGATGCCCTTCTGCGACCTGGCCGTCTAGAGGTGCACCTGGAGATCTCGCTTCCCGACGAGGAGGGTCGACTTGAGATTCTCAAGATTCACACTGGCAAGATGAGGACCAACAACCTTCTGGATCCCAACGTCGACATGGAGGAGCTTGCCGGTCTGACCAAGAACTTCTCGGGTGCCGAGATCAACGGTCTGGTAAAGGCTGCGGCGTCTTTCGCCTTTTCGAGACACACCGAAGTCGGTCAGTTGGCTGCCGTGAAGCAGGATGTGGCCAACATGAAGGTCAAGCGCGAGGACTTTATGAATGCTTTGACTGAGGTCCGACCCGCATACGGTGTCTCTGAGGCAGAGCTGGAGGAGGCTGTCCGCCTGGGCATCATTCCTTACGCGCCTCACATCAACTCGACAGTCCAGGAGATGATGCGTGTGGTGGGTATGATCAAGGAGGATCCTAACAAGTTCAGCACGTCAGTCCTGTTCCACGGCCCCAAGGCATCAGGAAAGACGGCCCTGGCGGCGCACATTGCGATGCAGTCGGGATTCCCCTTTGTCAAGATGGTTACACCTGCAGACCTGGTGGGATACCGCGACGAGTTTGCCAAGAAGGACTACCTGCACAAGGCCTTTACGGATGCCTACAAGTCGCCTGCTAGTATTCTAATCCTGGACGACTTTGAGCGCATGATTGGGTGGAACCCCATTGGACCACGTTTCTCCAACGTGATGCTCGAGGCATTGACAACTCTGCTTGTCTCCAAGCCGCCCAAGGTGAGTTATTATTCCTTCTATGATATTGAGCTGGGCTAACAGTGTTATAGGGCCACCGTCTCTTGATCTTTGTGACAACTTCAAAGGCGTCAGTTCTCAAGATGCTCGAGATCGACATGGACTTTGCCAAGAAGGTGGCGGTACCGGCTGTGTCGACGCTCCGCGACCTGGCCATAGTTCTGCAAGAGTCAAGGGTATTCAACTCGGGCGATGTCAATGCGATGCTCAATGAGATCCAACGACTGACGGGCTCGGACCGCGTGGGAGTGGGTATCAAGACGGTGCTAGACTGCATCTTTGAGGCTAAGGCCGGCGGACCGGGGTCCAACGTGGTAGAGACATTTACGGAGCTGCTGGTGGAGAAGATCCAGGAATTGAGCGTTTAAGATGCGATTTGGGTGTAGCTCGTTGATTAGAGACAGCTTGCATCGTCATGTAGATTTGCGGAAGCGGACAGCAAGTAGAGAAAGAGGCGGTCAAGATAGATGAGCTCCAAGGGAATACAAGTTGGACTATCTCGCATCAATCGCAGCATCTTATCTTGATGATATTGTTCAGTGAAACCTTTGCGTTCAGCTATCTTGTTAGGTATCAACAACGACGATCATCAACCCCAGCTTGGTCACATGGCTGACCATCCAAGCGGGCTCAAGACGTGCATCATGGACTCGGCAGCCCTGCCACGCATACAGTACATGCCAGTGCCAGGGAAGACACGCGAGAATGGATCCCATGGCGTTTCCTGAGAGGATTCGCTTGCAAGGCGGGAACGGAACCCATGCCGCATTCCAAGAAGTGATCTACAATGAGTGGCTGGGTTCCGCAAGGCGAGCGGTTCGGCGGCGCGGGCCTTTTGCCATGAGGGGCGGGCAGCATTGACTCGGCGAGGACGTCAGTCGGATGGAGGTCATGAATCGAGGAACTACAGAGAGAGCCGGATTCATAGAGTGCATGAAGGGTCCCCGCCGTGGCCGGCGAGACGGATATGTTTTGTTTGTTAATTGGACTCGTTACGCGCGGGCAGCGCTCAAACGGGAACATGAATGACTCGTGGGGTCATGGAAAGAGTTGAAAGGGTCGAGAGGTATTTTGGGGCTGGGAGCACACCGCATTTTGTATGGCAAGGGTTTGGATGTATACCGTGGGACATATGGGTTGATGATGGATTTGAGTTTACAGGGAATTTGCATCTCTTAACTCGGTATAATGATACCTCGAGAGATCCAGTTTGATCTCGAATCACTGCATCCGATGGCAGTTCAAGTCACCTGCTGCGGTGTATGTATGGATGTTTCCCCTGCTCGCCTGAGGAACCGTAGTGGCATGCATGACCGGGCAGTTCGTGGCACCATGGAACTACTGCATGATCCAGAAGTCGGCCGTGACAGTCAGAGCTGAAGAGTTGGGAGGCTTTTGTAAGACATTTTTAGTTAAAAAGGCATTCTTCAAGTAAAAAGCCATGAGCCGGGGACGGGGATGCAAGACTGCTTGCTTCAAGTTAGCGGACGAACATGCGATAGTCTCTATCGCTGCGCGGACGAACTACACGATTTTTTTTTACCCTAGACTGCGGGCCATTCTGCGGAAGCCGTCATGATTCGTCAGGCGGGACGCTTCCCCGGCGCCCGGGCAGTCGGGTTCAAAGTTTAGTTGATTGGCGATGGATGATGGACTCTGTTCACCTTTTTTATCGCTTCCTTGGATCGTACAGTAGCGTGCGGGTTTTCGCACACACGAGCTGGAGGGGAGGGGAGGGGAGGAGGGGG
>SSHR01000528.1:4018-23953 GCA_006518225.1 Fusarium neocosmosporiellum | reverse complement strand
TTACTTTTGCACACCCACTGTATCCTTGAATTCTGCCCAGTTGTTTAAATGGGTTATCTTAACGCCGGGCATCAGATGCTTTCAGCTTTCAAACCGTGCCTCAAGAGAAGGGGGTTAAGTGGACGACAAAGGACAACTGTTAAGCCCAACGTGGATTTAGGACGCAAAAAACATCAAAAAGATGAGCATACGGGAGAGTTGGCTTATTTCAGATATTTTGGATGGGGCATGGATGTGCTTGAAGTAGAATCTCGCTGTGAGTGACTGGTGTGGTACCCGAAAATGATGACATTATTAGGCTGCAATGCTGAGACAACGGGTGGGATGATTGGTACGAAAGAGCAAGGGGGATATCCCATTTATTGCTCTATGACCCTAGAAAGCCTCATTACCGAGACTGATTAGCAATCTGATACTGCAAGCAACGTCTTTTCAATGCCCTTTAGTTCCAACGCCATGTCATCCGTCGTCGAGATCGTCACCAAGCTCAGCCAGGAGGCAACCCTATATACGGTTTCTACACTGATCATCTCCGTCTTCCTGATAATCGTGGTGCTTAAAGTAGGCTACAACCAAAACCCTCTGCTTAGATGCTTTGAAGCCATGGGCTCGACTGACTATTTCTCAAGGGCGGCTACCGGCTCTTGCTCCATCCTCTTCGCCGTGTCCCCGGCCCCTTGCTAGCTAGAATAACCGACTTGTATTTCCTTCCATCAACCTTCAAAAGTGATCGAGTTTATGTGAGTTATCGATGTACAGCACGGTTTGCATTATTGACAGCCGATGCCGTGTAGGTCTTGCGACGATTGCACGAAAAATATGGTCCTATCGTGCGTGTTGGGCCTAACGAAGTCTCGCTATCCGACTGGAGAATGTATCGACGAGTATACACGAACAAGCAAGCCCTGAAGGATCCCAAGTTCTACTCGCCCTTTTCTTTCCTTGGGCACGGGAATGTCTTTTCCGTCACGTATGTACACCCTTCACATCGGCTCATCGCCTCTGCTAACCAGTTCAAGCAACGCTGCAGACCATTCATCACGCCGAAAGCTTCAAGCAAAGACCTATTCTCAACAAGAAATTGCTTCACACGCTTCTAGCATCCTGCAGAGGACAGATGTTCTCATCGATCGCCTCCTCAAGTCTGCCTCGGACTCTCCAACAAATACAGCGAATGCCTACGACCTGTTCGGAGCATGGGGCCTCGAAATTATATGCAAGCTTCTTGTCGATGCCGATATTCCCGATGATCCAAGCCAGACAATCCACATGCTTGAAGCGCTCGAGTCAAGCCCTCCTACATTCTTTGCCAACATCCTCCTCCCTTGGCTTCCGACATTCAAGTTCAAGACCAAGATACCTGGGATTCTTGGACATGCATATCGGGCATTTGATGAATGGGAGAGGCTTACTATTGGTATGTTGAAGGACTACCAGAGCCAAGAACGAGACTCCAGCGACAAAAGGCAGTTTGGCGTGGCTCCTCTTCTTGAGACAAACAACAAGCACCTTGGGCGAAATTATCACTTCTGTGAAGCCCTAGAAGAAGCCATGGGCATTGTTCTGGCTGGTAGTGGGGTCAGTGGACACACATTTATCTACTTGACCTACGCTCTGGCGCTTCCTCAGGGAAGACGAGTTCAAGAGACACTACGGGCAGAGCTCAAGGGATCCGGTGACTCTTTGTCAGAGCTGATGGCCTTGCCTTACCTTTCAGCCGTTATCAAGGAGACGTATCGGGTGTATCCAGCCATCATGTCGACTCTCCCACGGATTCTAGGAGAGCCACTTGAGGTTGCCGACACCGACATCACGCTCCCTCCCGGGACCATCGTCGGCATGCAGAACTATGTTCATCACCGCGATCCAGCACTCTTCCCTAGGCCGGATGAATTCATCCCAGAGCGTTGGCTCAAGGGCCACGAGATGAGCCGGGGCATCAATCTCGATGATGCCAACGCCGCCTTGACGCCCTATAGTGTAGGGTCGAGGAACTGCATGGGACAGACACTCGCAAAAACTGAACTTTACCTCGCGGTCCCCCGCTTGGTGCGGCGCCTTGACTTTCGATTGAGTAGTGAGATGAAGCCAGATGACATGCACATGAAGGATTTATGGGCAGTTCAGCCCAAGGGACGATGTCTTTTCTTGGATATTAAGCCTGTGGATGAGTAAGTAGTCGTGTCGGGGACTTTGGTGCATGCGTTACCTTGAGATAAGTACTGCTCTGTGTAGCAGCTTAATCGGATCAATGGCGAGCATTCTTCCCGGTATTGTGAAAGTGCATGAGGATCAGAATCAGTAGGATGCGACTGAAACTGAAGTAGGCAGTGCAATGCAACTTGGCTGTGAATGCCTTGGTGAATACCACATCGCTTCAAAAAGCGCCTTGCATTGCCTTCCGGCTTGCTCGGCACTTCTGATACAACTGTGATCCCTGACTCGGGCACTTCAACTGACGCGATAAGCCGGCGATGTGAGATCTTCTTGTACGTAGACGACGCCAAGTCAGATTTCTTGGCTGCATCTTCATCTTGGTAAGTTGAGACCGCTTACAAGGAGTCGATACCTGAAACAGGTAGAAACTGTGAGGCTGAAACGTGGCCGAGGCCGGTTCATGACCATCCGCCTTACGAGGTCGTGAGAACGGTCGGGTCGCCCTTTTGCCGGCCCCCTGCCAAGCCATCTTGAAACAACCCATCAAGTTTCCACCGGTATGCCCCATATTGACTTAAGCTTGATTGAAGCTTAATAACAACGTCTTACCGGACGAAAGGGTTACATTTCATAGGATCAGACAATGGGGCTGCCAGGTTGCGAAGGCCAAGACGCCCAACCGAGTTGAGCATCAGATCTGCCAAACACTACCATTGTCTCAGTGCGTTGCGGCACAGCTTGTTCCGAGCCAAGAGTCACTGTGATGGATCAAGACGAAGAAAAACATGGCGCGGGTCGTCTTTACCGAGCTGAGCGCCGTCTCATGATTGTTCTAGCATCAGGAAGAGCCTCCCCTTGTGTCGGCTGGCACATGTCACACGGAGAGTAAAACCTGGCACTTCCCGCCGGTTCCAAGACTGATCTTCATCCCTTCTCTCATCAGCTTGTGTGTCTCATTCCTTTCTGCAACAGTAATTTTCTTAATCCTTCGTTCTTTTCTCTTGCGATCTGGTATCGCCCATTGTTTCCTAATCTACCTCGCGATCCAACCGCAATCCCCCAACGATCTTTCCATTAACGACCCCGTCACCAGCCAGATATGATCTTCTCGAAAGTCGGCAGCCTGGTGCTCTTTGCTGGCCTTGCCACAGCCTCTCCTTCATTCTTCACACCAAACTCAACAGAAGCGGGCCACGAAGCTCCTGCTCACAAACCAGCTCAACCAGTTCATGAACCAGTGCAACCAGAGCATGAACCTGCCCCATCAGCCCATGAACCTGCTCCTGTTCATGAGCCAGTACAAGTCACTGTCCACGAGATCGTAACCGTTCACGTCACACTCCCTCCTGAGATTGTGCACTTGACAGAGACGGTCCACGTCACATTACACCCAGAGACCATCCACGTGATAGAAACCGAGGTCAAGCACCAGATTGAGACCAAGGTGGAGGAGGTCATCGTCGAGAAGCCCATCGAGAAGTTGGTCACCATCATCCACACTTCCGTTGTCCACAATGAAGTGGAAAAGCCCGTCACTGTAATCCACACGTCAGTGGTGAACCACGAAGTCGAGAAGCTTGTGACAGTTATCCATACTTCTGTGGTTGAGAAAGAGAAGGAGGTCAAGGTCACGGAAACTTCAGTCGTTCACAAAGAAGTCGAGAAACCTGTCACCGTGGTCCACACATCCGTGGTGGAGAAGCCTGTTCAGGTCGTGCACACAGTTGAGGTTGAAAAGCCAGTCGAAAAACCTGTCACGGTGATTCATACCTCAGTACTGGAGAAGCCAGTTGAAGTGGAAAAGCCCGTGACCGTCATCCACACATCTGTGGTCGAGGTCGAGAAGCCTGTCCAAGTCGTCCACACCGTCGAGGTTGAGAAACCTGTCGAGGTGCCAGTCACGGTTATTCACACCTCTGTTGTGGAGAAGCCTGTCCAAGTCGTCCACACCGTCGAGGTTGAGAAACCTGTCGAGGTGCCAGTCACAGTTATTCACACCTCTGTTGTGGAGAAGCCTGTCCAGGTTGTTCACACCGTCGAAGTTGAGAAGCCAGTTGAGGTGGTTCATACCGTCGAGGTTGAAAAGCCCGTTCACGTTACCGTGGTTCACACCGTCACGGAGCACGGAGCTGTAGAGACGGTGCATGTTACGGCTATCCACACGGTAACCGTCCCTGCTGCTGAACACGAGATGCCAGCTGAGGAGGAGGTGGTCCATGAGCCGGTTGTCGAGCATCCCGGCCAGGCTGAACCTGTCCCTGAACATGTCCCTGAGCCGATGCCCGAACATGAGCCAGAGCCTATGCCTGAGCACGAGCCGGAACCTATGCCTGAGCATGAACCCGAGCCTATGCCCGAGCATGAACCCGCTCCTATGCCGGAGCATAAGATGCAGCAGGAGGAGAGTCACGAGAAGACCGAACCTGAGCCCATCCCAATCGTGATTGTCCCAGGGGGAGGATGGAAGGCCAACGAGACCCTAGCACATCATCTAGCGGGTCGTCGTGCTGTTTTTAAGAGGTGGTGAGGGCTGGTCGATGCTTCAATTCTTTTAATTTGTCAACATTTAGATAATGATATCCCAACAAGAATGTCTTTTCAATCATATCCACCCTTGTACCCTGTTCTCTTTGTGCTCTCCAAAGGTCCTGTCGTTCAAGACAACATGATGCTCAGATTCTATGGATGACATTGTCTAAAGCTTCCTTGCAGATCAATTGACCATCACTTACTACTTGGTTTCATCATTTCCCAAGATGTTGGACAGCAAGTCATGGAACTCATCTTGGCCCCAGTCACACCCGCAGTTGATTGAAATGGCCTGGCCTGGCCTGGCTCAATCATGTTCATTAGCTGTGTTGCCGTAGTTATTCTACCCTTTTCTGTTCCATACCATGCCTCGATGCCTTAGTAGCCGGCGGTAACAAACTTCTTACTCTCCCTATCCACTTCATGACGTTCTGATTCATGATGCCCTACATTCCACTGCGTCGTCACAACAATGTCCTCGCCAGGCTTGCCGTCGTCCTTTCTGTATGACTCCGAGTCTGTGTTTGTCGCGCTGGCCGGCTTCTGGCCCCCTTCAACAATCTCTTCCTCGGAGCCGTATCGTTCGTAAAAGGTTTCCCCGGGTAACGAGAGCGGATGCTTGAACGCGGCTTTCTTTCTTCCCTTGCCGCCGATAGTCGTGAGCTGGAAGCGATTACTGCCCTTGCTGACGCCGGGAGTACCAGCAGATCCAGATCCGCTATACCCTGAATATCCTATACGAGCACGTCTCACACCACGCTGGATCAAAGGTGTGAGAACAGGCAGGTTAGTCACAACCATAGCCACAAAAGACTCTCGGCAGGACCACTCTCCAGCTCGCTGGGGACCTTCTACACCACCCTGGAGAACATATCCGCATCGAAGGCCTCCAAAAACTGCAGTGATGAGGCCACCACAGAAGATGACGATGAGAGCAATCTTCTTTGCTCTGGGAATATTGGCGTTCCAGACCATCTACAGAAAGAGCTGTGTTAGCATCTGGCGATAGTCGATGAGACAGGTCAAAGGCTCTTACCGGAAGAGGGATAGACATAATGTACAGGTCAGTGCTCAGGTTGGTCCAGATCAGGGTCCAAGCCTGGACATGCGAGACGGCAGGATAACAAGTATCTAAGATGAGATATATCGTCAGCAACAAGTCTCATCGGTGCCTCAAGACTCAAGATACACGCACTTCCAGGATCAGGGTAGATCTGCCACTTCTTGTAGATGGGCCAGCATGAACACAGAATGGTGAAAAAGGTTCCAAAGAACGTCACCCCGACAATTGCAAAGCCAATGTTGATCTTGAGCGTCATGTTGTCCACGCCATCTCCTAGACGCTTGAAGAAGAAAAGCCAGCATAGCTTGAGGCACCAGAGCAGCACCGTGTAGACCAACCAACCGAATAGCTGCGTCTGCGATCCATGAACTCGTCGGTAGTATTCGTCGCTGTCGGGGTCGAGGGCTGCGCGTTGCTCGTCCGTCATGCTGTGTAACAAGATGAGTCAGCCTCCCAATACGTTTATATCTTCCGCTGAGTGTCGCGAATGCTGCTTTGGGTCAAGGGCTTACGCATTGTTGGCCAGTCCTTGCCAGTAGGCCCCAACAAAATGTGCTGTCGCAGTCTCGGCCGTGAAAAGAAGCTGATCAACGTCATTAGTGCTGAGAATATCACCCACATGGGCACGAAGATAGACAACCCACTCCCGCTAGAACCATGAGGTAGTCATCGGGGGCCAATCCTCCAAGGCCCATCCATCGCCATCGAGCACCGAAGCGAATGGCCACGACAATGAGGCTAAGCCCCAAGTACGTCCAAGCCTCGACCGTAAAGGCTGTCAAAGGGTTCAGGGCCATGCTGAACGTTGAGTGGCTGAACTTTACGAAACAAAGGAAAGGGCAGAATGACAGGAAATGACGGCGTTGTCAGTCATCACAAACTTTGTCAACGAGACTGATCGGGCGTGGGACATGGCATCCTTCTTTAAAGTTGCCTGGGCAGCAACGACAGGATTTTCGGGACAAGGATAGAATCCGGTAGATGGGCTCGCCTACCATTGACTGTGGAGAGATTGCACTGCCGTTACCCACGCCGTATTGATATCTCCCCAACTGCCATCGCAAGTAACTAAAGAGGCCATGACCTGTCATAGATGAAACTAAGGGCAAAGTTACCTGAACGGGAGTATCCACTTCCGGTGCGTGACTAGAGCGGCTTTGCCACACGAGCTAACGACCTGACCGTTATCTGCCTGCGCTATTCCTGTACCCCTAATCCTTCAAGACTCGCACCAGAACCGTTTGGGCAGGACAGCGGAAACGGCATCCAAATAGAGTAGCAGAAGAGGAAAATCAAGACAATCGATTCCGTCTGCAGCTCTACGGCGGGATTAGAGTTTAGGTGGTGAAAACGGGGAACAGGGGTGCAGTGGTGATTGACAACCGGACGTCTTGGTGTTTTTGCAAAAAAAGGTCAGGGGAAAATGCCAATGACCTTTGAATCGTCCTACAAAAGGCAAATGGTATTCGTCTTTCCCCGCTCCAAGAAATCAGGAGAGATTGGAGAACTGACGTCGTCATGTCGACCGAGCTTTGCTTGCCTGGAAGATTTCCCCTCTCCAGCCATGCTCATCTGTGGATCTATCAGGTCGTATCGGTGATTATGGTGCGACGTCACCCTGGCTTCACTCCTACGCAGGACGTTACTCCGCAGTTAGCACCAACAGCTCCAGAGCTCCGCGCCTCGCTAAGCTGTCTCGATTCAGCTTCCGCGGTGGACAGCCTGGGGCTATCTTCAAGGTCCGGGACTGTTTGGATTGGATGCGATTGGGCCGTATGCAAGGACCAATTGACTACTAACCACCCCATGTTAGCGAGCTGCAGGAGCATAGCCCATAAGATCAGCTCATGAGGTCCCCTTGACGAGGCTCCCGAGACGTATATACAGCGCCTGGGATCTTGTGCAGCCGACGATCCGTTTGCTCAACAAAGTTTGCGCAGAATAAGCAAAGAGACAACATGGCCGTCACAATCGACATTTCCGTCTGTCATTCCCCTGTCCACGGCACCGGGCCCTGCTAACTCTTTCCAGACCTACCCTGGTAACATCGTTAATGGCGAGTTCGTCGCCACCCCAGAGACCCGGCACTCGATCGATCCGTCCACGGAGCAAGCTCTGTATGAGGTCCCTGTCGCCACCGAGGAACAGCTAGATCTCGCAGTCAAGCATGCCCGTGCCGCATTTAATAAGTGGTCCAAGACCACTCACGAGGAGCGAAGCAAGCTAATGCTCGCTTTCGCCGATGCCGTTGAGGCCAACCGCCATGAGCTCGAGAAGCTGCAGTCCATGGAGCAAGGCAAGCCATTGGGCTTGGCTGGACAGGAGATGGACATGACCTTGACTTGGCTACGGACCTTTGCTACCATGGAAGTCAAGGATGAGATTATTGAAGATACAGAGGAGAGAAGAATTACGTCCACCTTTCCTCCACTGGGCGTTTGCGGTGCCATCGTCCCTTGGAACTGGCCTATGCTCCTGGGAATGGGCAAGGTCGGTCCGGCGATCATGACCGGCAACGCCGTTATCATGAAGCCCTCTCCCTTTACTCCATACTGCGATCTCAAGTTTGGCGAGATTGGAATGTCAATCTTCCCTCCCGGCGTGTTCCAGGTTCTCAGCGGCGACGACAACCTGGGCCCTTGGATGACGGCCCACCCTGGCATCGACATGATCAGCTTCACAGGGTCAATTGCCACTGGTAAGAAGATTGCTGCCAGCTGCTCCAAGACGTTGAAGCGAGTTGTTCTGGAGCTGGGCGGAAACGATGCAGCCATTGTGTGCGAGGACGTTGATATCGAAAAGTGTCTCCCCAAGATTACGATGCTGTCGTTCTTGAACTCGGGCCAGATTTGCATGTTGACCAAGCGAGTGTACGTTCACGAGAAGATCTACGACCAGTTCAGAAACGCCATGGTTGAGTTTACAAAGAACCACGTCAAGACTGGTGGTGCCTTTGAGGAGGGCGTGGTTGTTGGACCAGTGCAGAACAGCATGCAGTAAGTTGTCTCCAATAAGTTGTCTCCAATGGCTTCTCGCCGAATGTACTGACACATCACTAGATATGAACTTGTCAAGAACATGTACTCAGAGATTGAGAAGCAAGGATGGAATGTCGCTCTTGAAGGCAAGATCCGAGAGACCTCCAAGGGTTATCTCATCGAACCCGCCATCATCGACAACCCTCCCGAAGACTCACGCATCGTCGTCGAAGAGCCATTCGGCCCCATCGTTCCGCTCCTCAAGTGGTCCGATGAGCAAGACGTCATCGATCGCGCCAACGCCCTCGAGACAGGTCTCGGAGCCTCAGTCTGGAGCAAGGATCTCGACCGGGCCGAGAGAATGGGTCGCCAGTTGAGCGCGGGAAGCGTGTGGATCAACTCTCACTTTGACGTTGCGCCCAACGTGCCGTTCGGTGGACACAAGGAGAGTGGCATTGGCATGGAGTGGGGCATTGAGGGATTCAAGCATTATACCAATAGCAGGAGTCTTTGGGTGTGGAAGAAGATCTTTGCCTGAAGTTGCTAGCAGGCCGTTGTCGTTCAGGAATACGAGGCGAAGCTAGGATTTGGGCAAGGGTTGGATGAAACTGAAACGGTCAAAGATAGAAGTTTTTCCCCGTAGATCATCCATTTCATCTGATAGGCCCCTTTCAAACCCCAATCTAGCTCGCGAGATTTGATGTCTTGTCGTACCGCAACTCTTCGTGCCCCATGGGCTCGACAGTCCGCCACGGGATGATACCTCGCAAGTAGAGCGCCATGAAGTGGCCAAACAACCCGTCCGAACTATGCAAGGCTCTGAGTAGGACGAATGGTGACAATGCAAGTTCCTGAATAAAGAGAGCACATGTTACATGAATCACGCACTCGGTCCCGGTATAGTTGACGGATTGCTAATTATCAGCTCCTATTTCAAGTAAGACACCCCATCAACATTGGGTTTTAATGCTGTCATGTGTTTATTACTGTGTTCTTTGATATTGTGCCTGACGGAGACGTCATTAGAGATATAAGACTCCCTATGTGAGTTCAATACCTTCCTTTTCCATATCTGATTGTCATTGGCCATGTTAGAAAGGGTTTGAATATTGTTACCGTTCAGGAGAGATCAGATCCGATGAAACAACAGTCTGTGACTGCAGGACAGATACTCAAACCGAGAGGCCAGTAGGCAGGTAGATCCCTGGTTTTGCTAACTACTGATTAGTGGGCTCAGGATTCTTTCTCGTCTCCGTAGCTTTGGCCAATTCTGAATATCATAGGGCAGTTGCTCATACTCGAATACCATATTGCGGCAGGTTCAAATTAGTCTGAGCAGCTGCAACGTAGGAACGCCAGCAGGTCACAGGCTTAAGGTTTTATTAGCAAAGAAATTCATTGTGAAGGTACTTGGCATAAAAGAGGCTAGAACTTGCTTATGAAGAACTGACGATTAGTTATGAGAACGATAAGCCTCGAGTAGTCACCACGCCTCCTGTCCAAGACATGATAATGCATTCAACTCGGCTACTTTACTAACTGAGACAAGATACACTAACAGGGCCTCACATGATCGTAATATAGAGTTAAATGTCATGGGAATTTGAATAATTTGAGATTGACGAGTTGCTTTTTCGCTTTGGCAGGTTGGCCGTGTACCTAGCCACTGACTCCGAACTGAGATCCGCTGTGTGTACTTGATTACAAATGGTTACATCACGATACACAACCTTATGTGATGTCTCTATTTTTCAAGATCGTGGATGGCGTAGTGGGTTCGTGTCCGAGAACGAGCGCGGTGGCACTGCTTTCTGTACGAGCTTTTCCTTTGCAGTCGATTATCGTCGGGCCCTCCTCGTAGCATAGTTGCAGCACAGAGACCCGATGAAGCTGAATGGATGCCCTTGCATATTCAGCTAAGCCCGTCATCAGGCTGAGTTCGTTGGGCTTCTTTTGCATCACTTTGTGGGAACCCTACAAGGCTGCGCCAAGACATCACCCAAGGCCTAGCAGGCATGCTAGGAAAAAAGACAACTCTTAAGCATCTGGTCTTGTAAGTTAGTATGATACTTTCGGGGTTAGGTGCTCGTTTTATGAGGCAGCGAACATGTTAAATGAACGCAGCGAACGCCAATTGGCACACAGTCTTAGCCCTGGTGTTGTATGGCTACTGGTCTTCCCTTCTTGGGTTCATACATACAAACGCTCTAGAATATGGAAAATAGCCCCTGGATGATAGCTCGGGTTCAAAGGTTGGTGATGTGACAGGTATCAGGGTTTTGGATTTCAGGCAAGGCTGCATTACAAGAAAAGGCGGAGATTTCTTCACGTTCAGGAACAATCTCGCCAACAAGATCCTTGCCCGCGAGCATCAAAACGACTGCATCTAGTTGACGAAAGTGATTAGTACGACAATTTTGGCACCTCGTGGGACCCAATGCAGGCACTATCCCATCTTGCGGCCCGAGCGGAGATGGAAAGCAATGAGCGGTTGCTAAAACTTGCTCCCGCGGTAAGAAAGCTAACTACGTCCTCAAAATTTGGCAAAGGCTTGCCACTCTGAGTTTCAAGCAAGCTCCTATAGCCCACAATGTCAAAGCTCTTAGGTCATCCCTTCTTCACAAGCTATGACCTGAACCCGACGGTGGGACGAACCCAGTTCGCAATAAGCTTGAAGGATCATCGCATCTAATAATAGCACACACTGCCTCTTCCTTCTTATTCGCCCAAGGTCAAAACTTTGCATCTCGTCCCCGCACTTGTTTCCCCAACTCACAGTTTGTCACGGTAATCTCACGCGTGCACAACTGCACAAGAGGTCACGTTCTACCCTGCCTTTTGGGATTAGCTGCGGGAACGTGATGTTACTTTTGGCTGGCCAACCTCGTCGCGGTGCAACGACATTGGCCAATGGCCTCGGAGGCAGTGCTACGTTGCAAATTGAATGTCTCTGTTTCATTTAGATGGCAGGGTTACACCCAGGGCTGACAATGACTGGGCCTGTGATCCCGTCTGACAGTGAGTCGGGTGCCCTGCGACAACTAAATGGGATCGGCGCTGCGTTTACCTACTATTGATTGACTTATTAGACCTGTACAGAGCCGAGCAAAACGTTTCCCCAGACTGTCAAGTCAAAGCCATCACAATGCGTTCTCTAGTTATTGTTGCACTCACCACCATCGTCAGTCTGGCCAACGCCGTCAGGGTCCCCTCTGTCAACGTTCCAGCATGCCCCAGGGTCGGCACTATCAGCTACTCCAAGTCTGTCCCTGATCAGACCGACTTCCCCCTCACCAAGGTCGATCTCTGTTACACGCGAACCTCGCTCTCATTGACCTTTACCGCCCACAACGAGACCAACTTCTACTTTGACCCCAATCAGGGCACCAACGATGACATCTGGGAGTACGAGGTCATGGAGGCCTTCATCTACAAGGGCACCGACGACCCCAAGACCTACCTAGAGTTCGAAGTCAACCCCAACAATGTGACGTATCAAGCGTTCGTTTACAACCCGTCCAAGGATAGGGCCGAGGGCGCGCCGTTCGATCACTTTTTCGTCTCCAACCCAGCAGCGGATGGCTTCTCTGCCACCACGAAGCTGGACAAGGCTGCCGAGTGCTGGGTCAGCAAGGTCAAGATCCCCTTGGGTCTTTTCAATGTCGACGATGGCGCTGCCAAGGGTACCAGGTGGAGGATGAACTTTTTCCGCACCATCACCAGTCCATCCACGTTCCCAGACCAGGAGCTCGGTGCTTGGAGTTCCCCAAACAGAGCTAGTTTCCACATTACCAAGTACTTTGGAAATGTCAAGTTTGTCTGAGGCGCGATTGGAGCAAGATTCTGGGATGGTTGCGAATGTGTGGCACCTTTCGCTGTTAGCTCGGTTACCTACTCAAAGCGCTGAAGAATTCTCAACTCTCAAGACCAATCTCATATTAGTTGCCATAGTCAATCCAATCAAGTCAATTTATTATACCGAAAACACGCTCGTCCTGTGACCTCTCCCTTGGATAACAGCAGACCCATCATCAAATGACGCCTCGCCATGAACTAACAATCGCTCATCGAAACTCATGCCTCCACCCTCTTCTCAGGGTGACCCGCAGGCAAAACATCCGCAAGGGTCTCGTCGGTTCCCTTCAGGTCATCCTCTGTGTCGACATGGTCGCGGATCTTGAGCAGAATGACAGGAGCAGCTACCACAAGAGAAACGGAGAGAAGAACCCAGTTGCTGATGAACTCTGTCCTGAAGGGGGTCTTGCGCGCGTCAAGGTGGTTCATGATGGCCGAGCCAGCAGACTGAATGCCCTTGTAGAAGCCAACGTAGTTGGCAGATCGACGACCAGAGTTGGAGAGCGCGCCGATGAACCTGAGCCGCTTGTTAGAGACGAAATGAGAAGAACCACAGTTAGTCGAACGTACCAGTAAACACTAGCTTGCCAGCAAGCATCGTAGAAGCCATAAAACATGTACAAGAACATGGGCCCAACATAGCCCGAGTCCTCCCAGTCGGCGCCAATGTAACCCGCCTTTGGATCAACGCTGGCGCGAGTGTATGTCTTTTCAAAGGCATATCCGCCTCCCCAGATGGCAAAGGTAAGAATAAACAGGACAACAAGAGCAACCTTTGCACGAATAGTACGCCTGACGCTCTCGATATCGAGGAGATAGCCCCAGATACCAGCGGCGATAATCTGGAACAACCAGTACAACAGACTGTTGAGGGCCTTGGTTCGAGTGTTGAAGTAGGCACCGTTCACCGCGTTCTGCTGGTAGACGTAGAACCAGTTGGAGGAGAAGAACATGGGGAAGAGAAGAATAACGAAAGGCTCGAACTTGAGAGTCTCGTAGAGACCAATGAGTTCACTTTGCCAGGTCGGATTCTTCATCAAGATGACGCGGGAGCCATCCTTGCGGACAATATCGCCGGCGTTGCAGAGAGTGAGGGCCAGGCAAGCGCCAAAGAACATGAGGACAATGAAGCCAATGTAAGTGCCGTCGCTGACCGTCTTGTTGACCTTGACGTTGATGTTTTCACCGAGGGGGATCTGGGAGGGGGTCAGTTGGGTCTAGAAGCAAAAGAGCCAGATGGAGCTGCAGAATGCAATGCATCCCAGGATCCAGGTTGGAGTGACTTACCAAGCTGCCAATGACTGCTCCCATGTTAAAGATTCCCCAGAACCAGGCAAAGTACTGTCCCTTCTGGCTCTCGTGCGGGTACGAGATCATGATGGTGCCCTGCGCCGTCCACAGAAGCGCAGCGCAGATACCTAGCCAGACCCCAGCAAAGATGTTAAAGCCTGGAACATGCTTGTGCACCGAGACAAGCAGGCTGATGGCGTAGAGGCCATAGCCAACACCTCCAAAAGCCAGCGTCCACCTCACTCCAAGCTTGTTGACAAAGGTGCCTCCGAAGAAGCCAAAGACGGCGAATGTCGCGTATAGGGCCGTATTCTATCGTGAACATGAGTATTTCTCGATGAAGCATCAATCTCAATTACTAACCATGTTGTCGGCCAGCGTCGCATCCGTCTTTCCACCTCCTCCCATGCCGCTCAAGGCATTGAACATGCCAGGACACATGAAGCACACAAAGGCAACCATGCCCAGCTGGATTCGAGGAGACGCATACCAGGGGAGAATCTTTCCAAAGAGGTGAATTCGTCGATACTTCCATCCGCGAGGCAGGTCGACCGTGTCTGCTGCATCGTTCGGCACGTGTGGCGTGGCGTCGACCTCGGCGGTCGGAGACGCGTCGGTACCTGCTGGGTTCTTGGACGACATGGTTGTAGAAGCTATCAATGCCCCGAATTGAGATGAACAATCGTCTCTGGACAGACAAAAGCCGTTGAATGTGGAGCTCCGTGAAGCTTTATACCCAGGGTTGTAGGATCGCGGTTCAAACCCCGTCGCAACACCATCGCGAGGCTGCCAGAAACACGAGCTCCCTCATGCGACGTTACATATCAGCTGGCCTTCCATGGAACGTGCTGATAGGGCAGAGCGGTGCGGGGTGAGAAATACGCCGAAGGATCACTGCTCAGATTGGGTAGCCAAAAGTGCCGATCAAGCGCGTTATCCCTAGCGTCAGACAGGGAGGCAAGGGACCGTCAGCATTTCTTATCAGGCCTCGTGAGGGCAGTGTCTGTGAAACATGGATGGCATGTAACCATGAGATACTGTATCTGGACGGTAGGAATAGAAAAGCAATTCGACTTGGGTCTTTATCGACCATTCGACTGGTTGCAACAGTTGCAGTTTCTATAAACAGCCGACGCAAGATTGTCGATCAGTAAGCATGATAGGCATGTCAGATTCCGCCCAGAGGCTTCAGAGGCCGGTAACTGGCCACGTACGATGGATTGTTTACGTACACGGGTGAGATTTGTGCCGCCCCAGCTGCTCTAATAGGGGCCATAGGACCCTTTCAACCCCCAGTTTCCTCTTAAGATCAACTCATATGTGTCTTGGGATACGAGGATCTTCTCAACTTTAGCTGCTTTGTTAGAAACACATGCCTAAGAAAACCGGAACCCGAGCTGAAGGCAGACAGAAGACCCAAGTCCCAGTAGGTTCTCAGAGCCAAGACAAGGTTATTGAATAGGTTTCATGCTGCGCATCACTGAATGGGAGCTTGGCAGCGATTTCTTTGACAACAGTGAGTGCTGGATTGAGGGTCGCGTGACCACATAGAAACCGAGTTAGGGGAGCAGTACCCAAATCACAAAAGCAAGAAAAGGATGAATTCCCCCCTGTTAGATACCTCCAACTCATATTCTCTAATTTCAACCACCTGAGACTCTCAGCCGTCTTACACAACCCATGCCTTGACTTAACCAGCAAAAGGGTAGAGGCCCACTGTGGAACCGCACAACTCTCAACGCCCACAAGCAAAAAGGAAGCTGATCATGATGGGGATCGAACCCACAATCTTCTGATTCGTAGTCAGACGCCTTGCTAGATGATTGTTAGTGTTATTGCATCGAGGAGGGGCTGTTTCTGAGGCTTCGTACCCATTGGGCCACACGACCGTGGTTGCTTGCTGTGGTTTTCGGGCCGCGGAAACAAGCATCAAGAGAACAGCCGGAAACCACGCCCATGCCAAGCACGTAACTCTCGTTTCTGGGAGGGCCGCCATGAACTGGAAGCTCCTTGCAAGGCCAGTTCGGGATTTGTACCACTCTAGAGCGACGCTGGATGTGATCACAGAGAAGGCAAAGATTGGCGTCCTGTCTGTGATTGAGATGGAGAATGCTCGACAACCTATCATGTCTAGGAATAAATGAAGCTTGCTGTCCGTGTTACTGAACACTCATGCTGGGGAGTGTTCAGAAATTCGAGACAAAACATACGCCGTGCTTAACCTAGCGGACGACTACCAACTCGAGAGGGACATCGACAGCTTCGGGCCCGACTATCTCCTGAGTCCTAAAGAGGCTTTCACGAGATTTGCGCGGTGCAGCGTTGAGCGAGGGGATTTAGGCATCCTCTTTTGCACTACCAGGACCGACGCTCCGGCCGTTCAAGGTCCTGATGGGCTTCCATCCTGGGTACCGGACTGGACGAGAATCGACAACGACACGCCATTTGCTCGGTACCAGGAAATCATTCCCTTCGACGCAGGCTCCAGCTTACGAGCACTGGTTGGCGATAGTCCCAGGGCTACTGATGATGACAAGTTGATCTTGTCTGGAGTCGTAGTAGATGTTGTCAAGGCAGTTGGGCCTCCACCCGCCTTTAACAGGGCCGGGGCTTATGGAGCGGCGATTATGAGGGTGAACCAGAAATGGCTACGCGACTCTCCAAGTCTGGGCTACCGTGTCCGCAGGGGCCCATTCTCCAACTACACCTGTAGAGGCCTTCTGGAGGACCATAACGGCAGGTCTGACAGGCGAGGGTCGCCAGACTCGGCAAAACTTTGGAATGTGGTTCTACGAGTATTTGCAGCAATTTGAAGTGGTGCGTCAACCCGGTGATACAGCAGCTCGTGGGCCCATGGGATATGACAGCGAAAGAAGGAGACGGCATGTGGAGATAAAGTCCGCAATACTTATGTGGGCATCTAAACGATGTCTTGCGGTGACTGAGGGAGGGAGGATGGCGTTGGTGCCGAATAGTACCAAGCAGGGTGATATCGCCGTCGTCGTCGTTGGTGCTAGGGTGCCGGACATTCTGAGAACGGCTTCGAGTGAACATCATGTGGCCCTAGGAGAAGCGTTTGTTGATGAGCTTATGGATGGGCGTTTTCTCAAGCTGATGCTTGAGAAGCAGAAGCAACATGGGAAGTGTGGAGGGGAATCACTCAGGGACTTTGTGTTAGTATAACCCTGGGTCTTGTTAATAGTGCGTGCATTTGCGGGAGGGGAATTATCACATCCATCACTCTCCCCAGACCGCCCATTGGGTTTAGAGCCCTCAGGCTCACGTATTTCGTGGAGCCAGAACACGGAGACAGTCACAGCAGCTCAAGAATGGTCCCAGAGCCATGGTTTCATGAAGATCGCATAATCCGTCCACTTTGCAAGCGGAGCGAAGTACATGTTCACAGTAAGGTTGTTGAGCTTCGCGAGATGGGCGGCACCTGACACGTCAAAGAGAACTTCACAAGACGAAGTGAATACTGCGAATGGGATTCCCTTCAATGGCATAACTTGACAACCATTATCATGCGAGCCCTTTTCAGCTGTTTCACCCTCTGGATATTTTGACTGTCGTTGTATGCAAGTTATCAAAGCAATATCGCCCCATGCTACCCGTCTCCTATAGTCTAGCGTCCTTGCCATGGTCTTTAGCATTAAGAGCTGTTTCCACAGTCTCTGCTCCCCCATCTCCATTGACTTGAAGAGGATTCCAGGGCTCCTCCATCTGGTCCTGGGCTAGCCACCGGTCTATCGGTGCCACGCCTTCCTTGCCATCCTGAATAACAGCTCTTCCGTCCTTTGAATGTCCTGCCAAGTTGAGCTCTGGTTGAGGCCCGCAAGAATGGTTCCGGGGTATGCTAGGCAAAGATGTTTGTGCTTCGCCAATAGTGGGTGCTGGTGCTTGACGGGACATGTCTGAAGTCATCGTCGTCGGCTTGGGATATGGGAGAAATGGCTGTTTGGTACCAATGTTGTAATCAGAAAGTTATAACTTGTGACATTGAGAATTGGATGTTGAGCCCGTGAGTTGAGTTGACAAGATCACGGTTCACTGCCACTACTATTCCGGGTGATTTATAACTATGGCGATATACATGTTCACACGGCTAGGGTTTCTATCCCTTGGACAGCAGAATTGGCCTGTTTCATCCACGCTTCATGGCATCTGAAATCTCGGTTCATGGGACGGAAGGGTGCATGGTAACATGATCCTCTGGTTTGGATGGCAGAATTGGCCGCAAAAGGAGGCTTAAGACGGTGGTTCAAAGAATCGGCCGTCTCAAGATGCTATGAGTGTTCTACGGACGGCAAAATCGGCCCGTTGGGCATTCTTTGCCTTGACATCGCTCGAGTCAAGGATGTTCTAGTCATGATTGGCTCTCCGAATTGGCCGCCCAGCTCCAGCTGATGAGTTTTATCCTGGCATGAAAATGAGGCTGAGATAGTCCAGTTCCATAGGCCAACAAAATGCGCCGATAACAAGTACTGCATTATTCCGATTCAATGATATCGCAGCATTTGTATTATTCAGCTACTCGTACCTTCATTCATTGGATGGAATTTCTATGGTACTTACTGCCTCGCTTTAACCTTGGCCCGACAACATTGGGTGTGGGTTATTTCTCCTCCACCTGGGACGCTGGCTCGTCTTGTTTCTTCGCTTTTGCAACCAAACCGCCCGCCCTGGCGAATTGGGCGGTGATTCTACTCCTTACACGAGGTCAGTGAGTTTGTGCTTTGGAGTTCCTACTACTTCCCAACCTATGATGAATACTAACTTGCCCGAATCAAGGTGGGAATCCCAAAACCCCGTCACCGTTAGATCGATCGATCGAGACAAAACCACAGCCCTTGTTGGTAGCCTGCGCGGAGTCTCACAAGGCTCCGCGCAACTCCCATTCAGGGGCAGCACGATGGACTTCATTTAGCCGATTTCGGGCTCGCCGGCGAACCCTATCTTCCGTGGCTGGATCAACTTCCTATTGATTTCAATCCACAAGAGCACCTCGCTCGAGAGGACGCTGGGTTCTTTCTTGATGCCGCTTTCAACATTCCAACAATCCATGATGCCTCCTGCGTCGATCCTCGCGCTCTTGACCTTGAGCTATCATCGAATGCATCGGGCCCTTCACAACCAACTTCCTTTCCATTGTTCAGCCCACCGGCTGGGCCTCCATTTCCACCTGTCTCTGTTCCAGATGTTTCGTCAACTGCAAATCCGTCGACCGTCGATACCCGGTCTGCTTCACCCTTAGCTACAACGCCGGCAAAGCTACCCATCGACCGCCAACGGCGTAACTGCCAACACTGCGGCGCCAGCATTCCTCTTGGGGCACTCAGCCTTCGCCACAAGCCAAAGCGCCCCGGCATGCGCCCCCCATGCGCCCGCATCTCTTGCAGCCAGCCAGGTGATCCTGGCTGCAACAAGGACTTCAAGGACGAGAGAAGCCGACAGCGCCACCGCGACAAGTCATGCAAGCAGTCAACAAGTTCCCTCCCCGTTGCCAAGCACATGCCAATGCGGCGCCACGGTAAAACGCTGGGACAACTGTGTCAAGCGTCACGGCCAGGAATGTTCGCTGCCACGCCGTGGTCCATACAGTTGCTGTTGCGGTGAACGTTTTAACGAGTTTGACGAATTATGGAGGCATCACGTCCAACTTCACAGGAAACGAGCTGGAAGACGAAGAAAAGATCAACGAGACCGAGGAGGAATGAAGGTTGATGAAGAATGCTGTTGAAAGGTATTCAGGATACTCACATTGGCCTGTAACACGCAGAGTTACGACGAGGATGTGTCTGTAGGGCAACCCTCTCCCTGACCCTGGGAGACTCCTCTCAGGCTTTCCCTCGTTCTAAGCCTCTGCGCGTGACCGGAAATTAAGGGATGAATGATGCCCCGGGATAGGTCCCGATACACGCGAACCTGCTATCCGTTTGAAATGAGCCTCAATTTTCATTTTCTTGGCAGGAAAGTTGAATTATGGCAAGACACGAGGATTGTCGTCCTAACAGCTTTGGGGCCAGGCTTACCCTCTCGGGTCCTGTCATGAGCCTCCCAATC